>JARQOD010012242.1:0-20410 GCA_033576555.1 Oophaga sylvatica | reverse complement strand
GGCGGGATGATAGAGGGGGGGGGATAAGGGGGGGCTGTAGGGGGGAGGATATAAAGGGGGCAGACTGATAGAGGGGCAGGACTGATAGAGGGGCAGGACTTGATAGAGGGGGCAGGGAATGATAGAGGGGGCCGGGACTGATAGATGAGGGGCGGGACTGATATGAGGGGCAGGCGAGATGAGGGCAGAATAAAGAGGGGCGGGACTGATAGAGGGGAGGATGATAGAGGGGGCAGGATGATAATAGGGGGGCAGGACTGTTTAAGAGGGGCAGGACTGATAGAGGGGGCAGGACTGATAGGGGGCAGGACGATAGAGGGGGCAGGACTGATAGGGGGGGGCGGGAAATGATAGAGGGGGCGGGACTGATAGAGGGGGCAGGACTGATAGAGGGGGCAGGACTGATAGAGGGGGCAGGACTGATAGAGGGGGCGGACTGATAGAGGGGGCAGGATGATAGAGGGGGCAGGATGTTTGAGGGGGCAGGACTGATAGGGGGGCAGGACTGATAGAGGGGGCAGGACTGATAGAGGGGGCAGGACTGATGAGGGGGCAGGACTGATAGAGGGGAGGACGGAAGAGGGGGGGAAGATAGAGGGGGCGGACTGTAGGGGGCGGAGGGTGAGGGGGCAGGACTGTAGATGGGGGGGGGCCAGGACTGATAGGGGGGGGGACGATAGGGGGGGCGGATGTTTGAAGGGGGGGGACTTAGAGGGGGAGGACTATAAAAGGGGGGGGACGATGAGGGCAGGATGATAGAGGGGGCAGGATGATAAAGGGGGGGGGGACTGAAAGAATAGAGGGGGCGGGAAATGATAAAAGGGGGGGCAGGATATAGAGGGGGCAGCTGAAGAGGGGGGGACTGATAGAGGGGGAGAGTGGGGGGGCAGACTGGAGGGGCGGGGACTAATAAAAGGGGGGGCAGTTTTATAGAGGGGGCAGACCTAAATGAAAGGGGGGGCAGGACTGATAGAGGGGCAGGATGATAAGGGGGCAGGGATGTAGAGGGGGCAGGCCCGATAGAGGGGGCAGGACTATAGAGGGGGCAAAGATAGAGGGGGCCGGATAAGAGGGGGCAGGTGATAGAGGGGGCAGGATAAAGGGGGGCGGGATATAGAGGGGGCAGGATGATGAGGGGGCAGGACTGATAGGGGGAGGACTGAAGGGGGGGGATTGATAGAGGGGGCGGACTGATAAAGGGGGGGCGGACTGATAGGGGGGCAGGAGATAGAGGGGGCAGGATGATAAGAGGGGGCGGGACGAAGAGGGGGCGGGGATAAAGAGGGGGCAGATGTAGGGGGGGCAGGACTAAGAGGGGGCAGGCTAAAGGGGGCGGACTGTAGAGGGGGGAAACTGATAGGGGGGCGGACGGAGGGGGGGCAGGACTGATAAGGGGGGGATGATGGGGGGGACTGTAGAGGGGGCAGGATTTTTTGGGGGGCGGAAAAGATAGAGGGGGCAGGCTGATAAAGGGGGGACTGTTAAAAAGGGGGGGGGGGAACTAAAGAGGGGGCAGGATAAGAGAGGGGGCGACTATAGAGGGGGGGGGACTGATAGAGGGGGCGGAATTGGGGGGGGCAGGCTTTGGGGGGGCAGGACTGAAAAGGGGGGGGCGGAAATGATAGGGGGGCTGGACTGTAGGGGGGGGCGGACGATGGGGGGGCAGGACTGATAGAGGGGGGGGCGGCTGTTTGAGGGGGCAGGACGAGAGGGGGAAAGACTGAAGAGGGGGCGGATGTTTGAGGGGCAGGACAAGAGGGGGCAGGACAAAAGGGGGCAGATAAAAGGGGGGCAGGACTGATAGAGGGGGGGGGACTAAAGGGGGGCAGGACTATAGAGGGGGCGGGGATGATAGAGGGGCAGGATGAAGAGGGGGCAGGACTGATAGGGGGGGCAGGACTGATAAGGGGGAGGACTATAGAGGGGGGGGACTGATAGAGGGGGGGCAGGAAATGATGAGGGGGGGACGATAGAGGGGGCAGGACTGATAAGGGGGGGCAGGGACTGATGAGGGGCAGACGTAGGGGGGGGCGGGACTGATAGAGGGGCAGGATTTGAAGGGGCGGATGAGGGGGGAGGATAATAGGGGGCAGACGATAGAGGGGGCAGGATGAAAAAGAGGGGGCAGGACTAAAGAGGGGCGGACGGATAAAGGGGGGGGCGGGGACTGATAGAGGGGGCGGGGATGTAGAGGGGGCGGACGATAGGGGGGGCCCAGGACTGAAGAGGGGGCAGACTGATAGAGGGGGCAGGGGGGGCAGTGATGGGGGAGGTGTGGGGCGGGAGAGGGGGGAAAGAGGGGGGAAGGGGAGGTGAGGGGGGGGGAAAAGGGGGGTGTAGAGGGGGCGGATATAGAGGGGGGACTGTAGGGGGGCGGAGGGGAGATTGGGGGGGGGAAAAGGGGGGGAAAGAGGGGGACTGATAGAGGGGAGGAGAGAGGGGAGGACTGATGGGGCAGGATGATAGGGGAGGACTGTGGGGGGGGGATTTGATAAGGGGGGAGTAGAGGGGCAGATTTGGGGGGGAATGTAGAGGGGCGGGGGGAGGGGAAGAAAGGGGCGGATAGGGGGCAGGATGAGGGGGGGAGGATGTAGAGGGGGCGGGGGGGGGCAGGATGATAGAGGGGCAGGACTGATAGGGGAAAAGGGGGGAGATGAGGGGGCAGAAGAGGGGGCAGGACTGAGAGGGGGGGGCTGAAAGGGGGGGCAGAGGGGCAGGGGGGGGAAGAGGGGGAGGGGGGGCGGAATAAAAGGGGGGGAAATAGGGGGGCGGACTGTAGAGGGGGCGGTGTAGAGGGGCAGGACTGGGGGGGGTTGAGGGGCGGACTGATAGAGAGGGGTGGACTAAGAGAGGGGGAGGCATAGAGGGGGATGATAGGGGGCGACTGGGTGGGGAGGGGGGGGAGGGGAGAGAGGGGGGAGGGGAAGGGGCAGGATGAAGGGGGGGTTAGAGGGGGAAAGGGGATTGGGGGGAGATGGGGGGAGGAAATAGGGGGAAGAGGGGGGGCGGATGATAGGGGGGAGAGAAGGGGGGACTGAAGGGGCAAAAAGGGGGCAGATGAGGGGGGAGGACTGATAGAGGGGCAGGTGATAGGGGGCGAGAGGGGGAAGGGGGATTTGGGGGGAAATTAGAGGGGGCGCTGATAGGGGGGCGGCTTGAGGGAGGGAGTAGGGGAAAGAGGAGGGGCAGATGAAGGGGCGGATAAGAGGGGGCGGATAAGGGGGGGAAAGGGGGCAGATATAGGGGGCGACGATAGGGGGGACTGATAGGGGGCGGACTGATGAGGGGGGGCTGTAAGGGCAGGACTGATAGAGGGGCGAATGAGGGGGACGATGGGGGAAAGGGAAGGGCGGGAAGGGGCAGGACAAAGAGGGAGTTTAAGGGGGAAAGGGGGAGGGGAGAGGGAAACAGGGGCAGGATGTAGAGGGGGCAGGACTGATAGGGGGCGTGATAGGGGGCGGACTGAAAGGGGCGGACTGAAAAGGGAGGATAAGGGGGCGGCTATAGGGGGGGCAAAAGAGGGGGCGGGAAAGAGGGGCAGGACTGATAGGGGGTGATAGGGGGGGGAAAGGGGGAGGAGGGGGGAGGGGGGAAGGAGGGGGGAGGGGGGTGGGGGGGGGGGGAAGAGGGAAGGGGCAGAGGGGGGGAAAAAGGGGGGGATGATTGGGGCAGGACTGATAGAGGGGCAGGGAAGGATGGGGCAGGATGATAGAGGGGGGGCTGATAGAGGGCAGATATAGGGGGAGGACTGAAGAGGGGAAAGGGGAAATTAATGAGGGGCAGATGATAGAGGGGCGGGAAAGAGGGGCGGATGATAGGGGCAGGATGTAGGGGGCAGGATAGAGGAGGGGGGAATTGAGGGGAGGATATTGGGGACAAGGGGAGGATATGAGGGGGGGGAAATGGGGGGGAAAAAGGGGGGAGGGAGGGGGGGGGAAAAGGGGAATGAGGGGCTGGATATAGAGGGGGGATGATAGAGGGGGGTAGGGGGACTGATAGGGGGCAGGATATGAGGGGCAGACTTAGTAGAGGGGGCAGGATGAAGTTGTGATACCTTTTTGAAGAAAATTCAACTTAGCCCAATATACCCCCAAAGGAGCATCAGTAGACATGAGCCATTAAAGGAGCCTGATATAGGAACCAGTGTATTTGGCGGGTTTGGTTATCTGGAAAGCGGTTACCCGAATCTCGGATTGGGAAAACAGTATGAGAAATAGGAAATTCAAACCATAGGGCGGAATCAAAATCGCCCCAAAGGCGTTTGGGCACGCTAAGAGGGCACTTGGGGGCAAAAGGGGGTGATGGGGGCAGGTAAGGGGCCTGATGAGGGGGGGAAAGGGGGCAGTTGAGGGGGTAAGGGGAATAGGGGGAGGGTGGGCAGTTAAAGGGAGATTTGGGGGTTTGGATGAAAAGGGGCACTATGAGGGGCCGTGAAAAATATATAAGGGGCAACCCAAATTTGGGGCCGGGGGGGGGAAAACCAAATTTGGGGGGCCAGGTGTGAGGGGCGGACTGAAGGGGCGGTTAGGGGGGTAATGGGGATAAGTCCCTGTTTTTTTTAATGAAAACTTGGTAAAATTTAAGGGCGGGGGGAAAAAAATAGAGGCGGGGAGCATGAGGGCATTCATAGAGGGAGCCTAAACCCAGGACTTTGATAAGGGCCGCCAACTCACTTATTAAATAAACCCCCTTTAACCCAGACTCTATAAAATAAACCGCGAATCCGGAGGCCACGAAGGAAGGGGGCAAGGCTGACTAAAGGGGGCCAGGGAAAAGGGGGGACTGATAGAGGGGGCAAAAAAGGGGGAATTAAGGGGGCAGACGATTAGGGGCCCTGATAGAAAGGGAACGGATGAAGGGGGACGGAGGGGTAGGACAAAAGAGGGGGGCAAGGGGGGGATAAGGGGGAAGGAACTGATAGAGGGACTAAGGGGGGCAGATAAGAGGGGCAGGTAAGGGGCGGACTAATAGGGGGGGCGGGGAGAAGAGGTGGCAGGGGGATGAGGGGGTGGACTGATAGATAGAGGGGGGCAGGACGATAGAGGGGGCAGGTGATAGGGGGAGGACTAATAGATAGAGGGGGCAGACTGATAGAGGGGGCGGACTGATAGAGGGGGCGGGACTGATAGGGGGGGGCAGGATGATAGAGGGGGCAGGATGATAGATGAGGGGGCAGGACTGATAGGGGGGCAGGATGATGGGTAGATGAGGGGGGACTGTGATAGGGGGGGCGGGGATGATAGAGGGGGCGGACTGATAGATAGGGGGTGGCAGGACTGATGAGGTGGGGGGGACTGAAGATAGATAGAGGGGGCAGGACTGATAGAGGGGGCAGGACTGATAGAGGGGGCAGGACTGATAGATAGAGGTGGCAGGACTAATAGATAGAGGTGGCAGGACTAATAGATAGAGGTGGCAGGACTGATAGATAGAGGTGGCAGGACTGATAGATAGAGGGGGCAGGACTGATAGAGGGGGCAGGACTGATAGAGGAGGGCAGGACTGATAGAGGGGGGCAGGACTGATAGAGGGGGGCAGGACTGATAGAGGGGGGCAGGACTGATAGATAGAGGGGGGCAGGACTGTTAGAGGGGTCAGGATTAATAGACAAAGGGGGCAGGACTAATAGATAGAGGAGGGCAGGACTAATAGAGGAGGCAGGACTGATAGAGGGGGCAGGGCTGATAGAGAGGGGCTGGACTGATAGATAGAGGGGGCAGGACTGATAGAGGGGGGCAGGACTGATAGAGGGGGCAGGACTAATAGATAGAGGGGGGCAGGACTGTTAGAGGGGTCAGGATTAATAGACAAAGGGGGCAGGACTAATAGATAGAGGGGGGCAGGACTAATAGAGGGGGCAGGACTGATAGAGGGGGCAGGGCTGATAGAGAGGGGCTGGACTGATAGATAGAGGGGAAACTGGGCACACTCAATTTGTGTAAATGAAATAAAATTTAATACATACACTTGGTCACTAATACAGACGTTTCGGTCACGTCAGACCTTCATCAGTGTACTATAAAAGTAAGTGATCAGTGATAATTATATGAACAAGATACAGTATATACACATTAATGGGTCAGAAACATATTATATTGTATATAACAGGCTGTTCAATATTAAACCTGTCACAAAAGTACTCAGAATGATAGATATAGAGATAATTAGCTTGAGGACATACCTAGTGAAAGTGTATACCCAGGAATAAAAGGGGTAAAGTTACGTATCACTGTAAAGCAGATATAGAACAAATATGAAATATAGTGCCTAGACAATTGTGATAGAGGTATATGAGAAAAATCTCAACATACCGATCTCAGTGGTGGTATCGGTGGTAACTGTGGTGAAAAATATATAATATAGTATATATGATAAGAAGCTATGTATAGAGTGAATCGCAAGGATGGTGATGAACATACCAGTTATGAAAAGCCTTCAGATTATTCAATATGTGGTATAAGGCTGTGAAATAACAATGCGCCCATCAGAAAAGAAAATAGACGGCTCATGAGCTCCTTAGCGCAGTGGCAGTAGCAGCGTGCACTTACCCGTGTGATGGCTATCAATACCTGGTGTACGGGACGCGGTATCCACCGCATGTCACAGCGTGAGAGGAAGTAGTGACCGGCTGTGTTAAATAACGCCAGTATCTCGTGGTGCACAGAAAGCCGGAAGTGCTTATACCGGAAGTGATGTCAGCGCTATAGTGGAGAGGATAGAGGCTGCGTTCTGCGTTCCATAGGGAGCGCCTGCGTTCCACAGTTAGAGCGCATGTCAGAAATTCAAGGAGGAAGGGTGCAGGAAGGATAGGAAGTGACCATCCAAATAATGTAATTAGCGATTCTGTAAGAAAAAGCATAAGTATCAGTGCATAGAATACAGTAATAGGGCATAAAGAATAACATCTCTTTAAATAAATGATACCATGTTATTAAAGAAAATGGATTTAAAGAAAAGCATGTAAGTCATAATCCTTATTTAACCCTTTAGGATATATGGTATTCAATTCATGGATCCAATATGCTTCCCTCCGTTTCAATTGGGTTACACGGTCTCCTCCTCGTCGTGGTTGGGGTATGTGTTCTAGCACTTGGTATCGAAGTTGTGATATATTGTGTCCCGCCGATACAAAATGATGAGGGATAGGAAGGAGTGTATCTTTACATCGTATGGTAGACTTGTGTTTGGATATTCTATCCTTCACACTCTGAGTGGTCTCGCCAATGTAAAGGAGACCACATGGGCATTTAATTAAGTAAACTACATAGTTAGAGTTACATGTAAAGTATTGATTAATGGTATATCTCTTGCCAGTGTGGGGATGATGTACAACATTACCTTTCAGGACGTTGTTACATTGGTGACAAGAGAGGCACGGGAAGGTACCAGTTTTGGGGTTTTGAAGGAATCTCTGGGTTGAAGTAAGTTTTTTGGAGCCAATGTCTGCCCTAACTAGATTATCCCTTAGGTTACGTGCCCTCCTAAAACATGGCATGAACAGTTGTCTAAAAGCCTCAACCTCAGGGTGGGCAGTTTGTAGGATGTGCCAATACCTCCGTATGGCTGTGTGAATTTTATACGCTGCGGGTGATAGTCATGTACAAAAGGTATCCTTTTATCCCCGTCAGTGTGTTGTCTCCTATTGGGGGAATGAGCTTGAACAGAGTGTGATGGATAGCCCCTTTCTTGGAATTTGGACTGCATTTCTGTGATCCTAGTTTGTTGTAATAATGGATCTGATACGATGCGGGTTACCCTCTGGATTTGAGATTGAGGGATAGAACACTTCATTTTGTACGGATGAAAACTAGAAAAGTGGAGGAGACTGTTCCTGTCAGTTGGTTTGGAAAAAAGATCCGTGGTGAGATTGCCCTGTGGGTCCTTGATCACCAGGGTGTCCAGGAAGCTAATTTGGTGGTTATCATGGGTCATGGTAAAGTCAAGGCCCGACCATGAGGATCTAAGAAAGTTGAAGAAGGTCGTGAGCGTGTTGAGGTCGCCTACCCAAATACAAAAAATATCGTCTATGTATCTTCTCCAGGCCAATACATGGTCCTGGAAAAGATGATGTCCATAGATGAGGGTCTCCTCATAGTGTGCCATATAGGCATTGGCATACGGTGGTGCGACGTTTGATCCCATCGCTGTGCCCTTCAACTGTAAATAGTATTTATCTTCGAACAGGAAGAAATTTTTAGTTAATACTATGGACAGTAGTTCACAACATAGGTCTACCTGGTCAGGATGCATGCCTGAGTTAGATAGAAGACGTCGTGTGGAGGATATGCCTTCAGTGTGGGGTATTGATGTATAAAGGTCACGTACGTCGAAGGAGACCAAAATGGCGTTTGATGGAATTGGGGTGATAGCCTTAATTACAGTCAAAAAGGATCCAGTATCTAGTAAAAAAGAAGGAGTCTTCTTAATCAATGGGGTAATGATTTTTTCTAAAAAGATAGATAGGGGAGACAAAACTGATTCGGTGGAGGCTACAATAGGGCGTCCCGGTGGATTATTTAAATCTTTATGAATCTTGGGGAGAGTGTAAAAGACTGGTGTTATGGGATGTTTTTTGATGAGAAAATCACATGTCTTTTTGTCAACTATTCCTAAATTATAGTACCTATCTAGGGTGTCCTTGATGGTAGACTGAATGTTGATAGTGGGATTCCCCGGAAGTTTACTATAGGTAGCTGTATCATTGAGTTGACGTTGAATCTCCCCAATATAGGCTGACTTGTCCATAACTACAATTGCTCCCCCTTTATCCGCAGGCTTAATGATAATATCCTTATCATCTTGTAGTGTTAATAGAGCCTGTCTATCCAGGGGGGAGCAATTAGATGGAAAGTGTATGTTTCCTCTATCTGAATCTTTACGCAATTTGTGAAAAGATGTATTAACAAATTGAATGAATGTCTCTAACGCATGAGAGCCCATAGGTGGTCGATAGGTGCTCTTAGACCGTAGATTGAGACTTGCTGCTGTAAGGCAGTTAGGTAAAGGTACACTTGGGGTTGGTCTGGTAGATGGATCAGAGAAGTGGAGTTTTAGTCGTAATGACCTGTAGAATCTCTGTAGATCCATATCTAGTTTAAAGGTATTGTTCCTGTAACTGGGGCAGAACGACAGGCCCCTCTGGAGGAGTCGATGTTCTGCTATACCAAGTATTTTTGATGAAATGTTCACCACAAGTGATTTAGTACCTGTGAACGTGTCACTCGAGTCGAATCCATGGTGCGTTGACTGTCGTTTCCCCGCCTGGGCCTCTTCTTCGTTGGGATCGTCTTTCGCGGCCTAAAAAACGCTCCTGGTATGTAGATCTTTCGGGCCTCTCCAGGTCCGAGCCAGAGGTTGAAGCATCTGGGGAGGAACGGTAATATTGTCTGGTGGAGAATTGTCTGGACGAGGGTTTGTTGCGCCATTTGTAAACCCTGTCAAGGTCGTAGTCCTCTTGGTCACGCTGGAATTTGGTCCGCTTGCGTTGTTCGATGTCGCGGCGGTGTTGAGCAACGTTAGCCTCTATCTTGGACTTCAGAGAATTAAATTCTTCTGCAGGGTTGGTCGCAATCAGTTGCTCTTCGGTATTTTTGAGTCTTTCTTCACTGGTCGAGATCTCTTTATGTAGATGCTCCAACGTAAGGACCATAAGATCAAAGGAACACTTGTTTAGTATGTGCTCAAACTTAGAACAGAATTCAGTGGAATCACAGAAAAGTGTAGTTCGAATTCTGGGAGATTCAACGTCAACTCAATGATACAGCTACCTATAGTAAACTTCCGGGGAATCCCACTATCAACATTCAGTCTACCATCAAGGACACCCTAGATAGGTACTATAATTTAGGAATAGTTGACAAAAAGACATGTGATTTTCTCATCAAAAAACATCCCATAACACCAGTCTTTTACACTCTCCCCAAGATTCATAAAGATTTAAATAATCCACCGGGACGCCCTATTGTAGCCTCCACCGAATCAGTTTTGTATCACCTATCTATCTTTTTAGAAAAAATCATTACCCCATTGATTAAGAAGACTCCTTCTTTTTTACTAGATACTGGATCCTTTTTGACTGTAATTAAGGCTATCACCCCAATTCCATCAAACGCCATTTTGGTCTCCTTCGACGTACGTGACCTTTATACATCAATACCCCACACTGAAGGCATATCCTCCACACGACGTCTTCTATCTAACTCAGGCATGCATCCTGACCAGGTAGACCTATGTTGTGAACTACTGTCCATAGTATTAACTAAAAATTTCTTCCTGTTCGAAGATCAATACTATTTACAATTGAAGGGCACAGCGATGGGATCAAACGTCGCACCACCGTATGCCAATGCCTATATGGCACACTATGAGGAGACCCTCATCTATGGACATCATCCTTTCCAGGACCATGTATTGGCCTGGAGAAGATACATAGACGATATTTTTTGTATTTGGGTAGGCGACCTCAACACGCTCACGACCTTCTTCAACTTTCTTAGATCCTCATGGTCGGGCCTTGACTTTACCATGACCCATGATAACCACCAAATTAGCTTCCTGGACACCCTGGTGATCAAGGACCCACAGGGCAATCTCACCACGGATCTTTTTCCAAACCAACTGACAGGAACAGTCTCCTCCACTTTTCTAGTTTTCATCCGTACAAAATGAAGTGTTCTATCCCTCAATCTCAAATCCAGAGGGTAACCCGCATCGTATCAGATCCATTATTACAACAAACTAGGATCACAGAAATGCAGTCCAAATTCCAAGAAAGGGGCTATCCATCACACTCTGTTCAAGCTCATTCCCCCAATAGGAGACAACACACTGACGGGGATAAAAGGATACCTTTTGTACATGACTATCACCCGGCAGCGTATAAAATTCACACAGCCATACGGAGGTATTGGCACATCCTACAAACTGCCCACCCTGAGGTTGAGGCTTTTAGACAACCGTTCATGCCATGTTTTAGGAGGGCACGTAACCTAAGGGATAATCTAGTTAGGGCAGACATTGGCTCCAAAAAACTTACTTCAACCCAGAGATTCCTTCAAAACCCCAAAACTGGTACCTTCCCGTGCCTCTCTTGTCACCAATGTAACAACGTCCTGAAAGGTAATGTTGTACATCATCCCCACACTGGCAAGAGATATACCATTAATCAATACTTTACATGTAACTCTAACTATGTAGTTTACTTAATTAAATGCCCATGTGGTCTCCTTTACATTGGCGAGACCACTCAGAGTGTGAAGGATAGAATATCCAAACACAAGTCTACCATACGATGTAAAGATACACTCCTTCCTATCCCTCATCATTTTGTATCGGCGGGACACAATATATCACAACTTCGATACCAAGTGCTAGAACACATACCCCAACCACGACGAGGAGGAGACCGTGTAACCCAATTGAAACGGAGGGAAGCATATTGGATCCATGAATTGAATACCATATATCCTAAAGGGTTAAATAAGGATTATGACTTACATGCTTTTCTTTAAATCCATTTTCTTTAATAACATGGTATCATTTATTTAAAGAGATGTTATTCTTTATGCCCTATTACTGTATTCTATGCACTGATACTTATGCTTTTTCTTACAGAATCGCTAATTACATTATTTGGATGGTCACTTCCTATCCTTCCTGCACCCTTCCTCCTTGAATTTCTGACATGCGCTCTAACTGTGGAACGCAGGCGCTCCCTATGGAACGCAGAACGCAGCCTCTATCCTCTCCACTATAGCGCTGACATCACTTCCGGTATAAGCACTTCCGGCTTTCCGTGCACCACGAGATACTGGCGTTATTTAACACAGCCGGTCACTACTTCCTCTCACGCTGTGACATGCGGTGGATACCGCGTCCCGTACACCAGGTATTGATAGCCATCACACGGGTAAGTGCACGCTGCTACTGCCACTGCGCTAAGGAGCTCATGAGCCGTCTATTTTCTTTTCTGATGGGCGCATTGTTATTTCACAGCCTTATACCACATATTGAATAATCTGAAGGCTTTTCATAACTGGTATGTTCATCACCATCCTTGCGATTCACTCTATACATAGCTTCTTATCATATATACTATATTATATATTTTTCACCACAGTTACCACCGATACCACCACTGAGATCGGTATGTTGAGATTTTTCTCATATACCTCTATCACAATTGTCTAGGCACTATATTTCATATTTGTTCTATATCTGCTTTACAGTGATACGTAACTTTACCCTTTTATTCCTGGGTATACACTTTCACTAGGTATGTCCTCAAGCTAATTATCTCTATATCTATCATTCTGAGTACTTTTGTGACAGGTTTAATATTGAACAGCCTGTTATATACAATATAATATGTTTCTGACCCATTAATGTGTATATACTGTATCTTGTTCATATAATTATCACTGATCACTTACTTTTATAGTACACTGATGAAGGTCTGACGTGACCGAAACGTCTGTATTAGTGACCAAGTGTATGTATTAAATTTTATTTCATTTACACAAATTGAGTGTGCCCAGTTTCTTTATATATTCATATGGTTTGGGAACCTACTGGTGCACCTCTTTAGAGCTGTGCAAATATTATATTATACTGATAGATAGAGGGGGGCAGGACTGATAGAGAGGGCAGGACTGATAGAGGGGTGCAGGACTGATAGGGGAGCAGGACTGATAGAGGGGGCAGGACTAATAGATAGAGGGGGCATGACTGATAGAGGGGGCTGGCGGACTGATAGAGGGGGGTAGGACTGATAGGGGAGCAGGACTGATAGAGGGGGCAGGACTAATAGAGGGGGCATGACTGATAGAGGGGGCTGGCGGACTGATAGAGGGGTGCAGGACTGATAGGGGAGCAGGACTGATAGAGGGGGCAGGACTGATAGATAGAGGGGGCAGGACTGATAGAGGGGGCTGGCAGACTGATACAGGGGGGCAGGACTGATAGAGGGGGCAGGACTGATAGAGAAGGGCTGGACTGATAGAGGGGGCAGGACTAAGATAGAGGGGGCATGACTGATAGAGGGGGCAGGACTAATAGAGGGGGCATGACTGTGATGATACTGCAAGCTTCATTTCTTGTGCTGTTTCCAGAACTTTCCCCATAGTACTACAACCCCCACCGTTTGCAAGCACAGGGCAAAGTTACCCCTCCCTCCTTTTCTCTGCAGCTCACGCTTCCCTTCCCCCTCCCAACCTGCAGTCAAGCTCAGTGTAACCTGAGCTACCAGTGCTGGAAGTTTTGCCGCTTCACCGCAGGGGTCCCTATTGTCAGCAACATGTGCTGTCCCTACCCTAGCAGCCATTTTGGAGACTTAATTCTGTTTTGGTTATCACACGGTGGGAGCGTTCGCTAGAAACACGAAAGTACTGTTGTGAAACATGCGCCTGACAGGCATCGTTCCCGTGGTACTGGTGAACCCGTAACTCCAACAGAACCCGAGAAATGGAATTCTCGGATCCCCCACAAACTTGCTCATCCAAGTTTGGGCTCATTGGAACCGTCATTTTAAAGTAAGATCATTGATAGGTCTGCCATTATTCTGCTAGAGTTCCCCGCTGAGTTATGGTCCTTATGATATTTCAGAGCTCAAATCATACACTTCTGTCCTGGGAGGTGGCCAGAAAAACCCTCCCCTTTTCGTGAGGTCAGCAGCCCCAGGTATAAGTCTGGCAGTGAGCCCCCTTGTGAGTCCTTGCTGTGATGTCCTGACTAAGAGATCTGCAAATGAACTATGACGTGTGGCTCCCCCCCCAGCCTGGCTTGCCTGTAAATGATCTAACAACCATGTGAGTGATTTTCATCTTTAATCCTATTTTATAACTGCATTTGTACATAACGATATTGTCTCAGTTTGTTCCACCTTTTATTATTGTATAAGCATTGCCTGTCTTTTTAAGGAATAAACCTATAAATTTATTAGTTTGTTTCTCCTGCTCTATAAACGAATTTGCACGTGCCTGAAGTACTACGCTACTGTTGTGGGGTTGCTACGGACCCTCTTGATAAATTGTTCCAAGTAAACCGTGGCTGGTGGCAGCTATAAAGAAGGGGTGTAAAGTGTTGACCTATGGGGTGGCGTTGGCGGTGACGGAGCGGGTATTATAAGTGTATTACCCGGCTGCGGCTCGGAGTAATTATAATTCCCTCACTGCAGCGTGCCCAATAGCCAGCACACATCCAGGTGACCCGTCTGGCGACTAATTATCCTAGGTGCAGTTCCCTGACTGACCTGAGGGTAAGGGGCGCGCCAGAGAGCTGCAAGTTCCTAAGTGGAAGTGGGATAATTATAAATCCCTGCAGTTTACTGGGTCGGACGGCAGCAGCCGTCGTTTGTGTGCACCATTTCATCACATATTGGTGGCAGCGGTGGGATCACAAGCCGTGATACCCCGGGCTACCGTGTGGCGGACCGTGTGCCCGTTCATCACAATGACTGATAGAGGGGGCTGGACTGATAGAGGGGGCAGGACTGATAGAGGTGGCAGGACTGATAGATAGAGGGGGCAGGACTGATAGAGAAGTGCAGGACTGATAGGGGAGCAGGACTGATAGAGGGGCAGGACTGATAGAGGAGGGCAGGACTGATAGATAGAGGGGGGCAGGACTGATAGATAGAGGGGGGCAGGACTGTTAGAGGGGTCAGGATTAATAGACAAAGGGGGCAGGACTAATAGAGGGGGGCAGGACTAATAGAGGGGGCAGGACTGATAGAGGGGGCAGGGCTGATAGAGAGGGGCTGGACTGATAGATAGAGGGGGGCAGGACTGATAGAGGGGGGCAGGACTAATAGAGGGGGCAGGGCTGATAGAGGGGGCAGGACTGATAGAGGGGGCAGGGCTGATAGAGAGGGGCTGGACTGATAGAGGGGGGCAGGACTGATAGAGGGGGCCAGGACTGATAGAGGGGGCCAGGACTGATAGATAGAGGGGGGCAGGAGTGACAGCATTTCCCGCTGCAGCTCACTTCCATATTATCACTTGTTTCAATGTATCCATTCATCACACATTCCAAGCTCCACCACCAATCATATCTTCTTGCCCCGCCCCAAGTGATGACATCACTGATATAATGACATGAGACCACACCCCTTATACTCCAGCAGCAGCTCCTGAGCTATTACTGCTGACAACCAGCCTGTATCTCTTGCGTCCGAGGTTGTCAGCCCTGCCCCAAGTCTACGGGTAAACAGAACGGTCCTGACCCCGCAATCTCTGGACCTTCTGATGGACACAATCATCACCAGTCACTGACAGCAGAGATCAGGAACATTACTACAAATACAAACAATAAGGAAGCTGCAGAACCTACAACAGAATACGAGACCCAGAAAGGAAAGAGTTAAAGGGGTTTTCCACTAAAGTCACACTGTACAGCCGGGTGTGATGGAGTATGGCGCTGTGTCACACTGTACGGCGGGTGTGATGGAGTATGGGCTGTGTCACACTGTACGGCTCTGTGTCACACTGTACGGCCGGGTGTGATGGAGTATGGGGCTGTGTCACACTGTACGGCCGGGTGTGATGGAGTACGGCGCTGTGTCACACTGTACGGCCAGGTGTGATGGAGTACGGCGCTGTGTCACACTGTACGGCCAGGTGTGATGGAGTACGGCGCTGTGTCACACTGTATGGCCGGGTGTGATGGAGTACGGCGCTGTGTCACACTGTACGGCCTGGTGTGATGGAGTACGGCGCTATGTCACACTGTACGGCCGGGTGTGATGGAGTACGGCACTGTGTCACACTGTACGGCCAGGTGTGATGGAGTACGGCGCTATGTCACACTGTATGGCCGGGTGTGATGGAGTACGGCGCTGTGTCACACTGTACGGCCGGGTGCGATGGAGTATGATGCTGTGTCACACTGTACGGCCGGGTGTGATGGAGTACAGCACTGTGTCACACTGTACGGCCAGGTGTGATGGAGTACGGGCGGGTGTGATGGAGTATGACGCTGTGCCACACTGTACGGCCGGGTGTGATGGAATACGGCCGGGTGTGATGGAGTACGGCGCTGTGTCACTGTACGGCCAGGTGTGATGGAGTACGACAGTGTCACACTGTATGGCCAGGTGTGATGGAGTACGACGCTGTGTCACACTGTACGGCCAGGTATGATGGAGTACGGTGCAGTGTCACACTGTACGGCCGGGTGTGATGGAGTACAGCGCTGAGTCACACTGTACGGCCAGGTGTGATGGAGTACGGCACTGTTTCACACTATGGCCAGGTGTGATAGAATACGACACTGTCACACTGTACGGCCAGGTGTGATGGAGTACGGCGCTGTGTCACACTGTATGGCCGGGTGTGATGGAGTACGGCGCTGTGTCACACTGTATGGCCAGGTGTGATGGAGTACGGCACTGTTTCACACTGTATGGCCAGGTGTGATTGAATACGACACTGTCACACTGTACGGCCGGGTGTGATGGAGTATGACGCTGTGTCACACTGTACGGCCGGGTGTGATGGAATACGGACCGGGTGTGGAGTACGGCGCTGTGTCACACTGTACGGCCAGGTGTGATGGAGTACGGCGCTGTGTCACACTGTACGGCCGGGTGTGATGGAGTACGGCGCTGTGTCACACTGTACGGCCAGGTATGATGGAGTACGGCGCTGTGTCACACTGTACGGCCAGGTGTGATAGTGTACGGCAGTGTGTCACACTGTACGGCCAGGTGTGATAGTGTACGGCAGTGTGTCACACTGTACGGTTGGGTGTGATGGAGTACGGCGCTGTGTCAAACTGTACGGCCGGGTGTGATGGAGTACGGCGCTGTGTCACACTGTACGGCCGGGTGTGATGGAGTACGGCGCTGTGTCACACTGTACGGCCAGGTATGATGGAGTACGGCGCTGTGTCACACTGTACGGCCAGATGTGATAGTGTACGGCAGTGTGTCACACTGTACGGTAGGGTGTGATGGAGTACGGTGCTGTGTCAAACTGTACGGCCGGGTGTGATGGAGTACGGCGCTGTGTCACACTGTACGGCCAGGTGTGATGGAGTACGGCGCTGTCACATTGTGTATGGAGCGCTGCACCTTGCTACCCCCGGCCGCTTGTCAGTGTGTGCCCCCCCAGCTGATATTAATGGAGAGATCATCAATATGTAGTGGAAAATCCGCTTGCCCCTCGGGGGCAGTCTTTTCCTTTGTACAGCAGTCACTATGTGCAGTCTCTTGACCCTAAGGGGCAGTAACCATGTGCAGTCTCTTGCCCGTCTCTTGCCTATCGGGGGCAGTCACCGTGTGCAGTCTCTTGCCTCTCGGGGGCAGTCACTGTGCGCAGTCTTTCTTGCCCCTCGGGGGCCGTCACCGTGTGCAATCACCCCTGGATTATGGGGTGTCTGCTTAATAGGACGAGACAATGAACACTACATGACGGATTAAGGGGGGCCGCCGATGTGCCTAATTTTTCGCAGTTACACATCCACCCCAGTTTCATCATCTCCCGACATCTGGAGACGCCGCAGGTCATGTGACACCGGATACAATGTATCTGACTGATACATTTCCAGATCTCAGATTCCTCCAAAAAGATGAAACAAAGACAATAGACATGAAGGGTTAAAGAGGGGCTGTGACATAATCTCCGCCATTGCTGGCTTTTGTCCAAGGGGTCTAAGGGTCTGACAATGAGGGGAAAGGGCAAAGGCTTTGTGTGCAGAGACCAATGATTTGGGTTAGAGGTGCAAAGCTGCAGAGTGGACCACCGGGGGTTAATGAGGGAGTCAACATTAGAAGTGTAGAGGAGTACAGGGGGGAAGTGGGGGTGTAAAGGAGTACTGGAGTGACAGTGGGAAGTATAGAGTCATACGGGGGTGAGAGAAAAGGGTGTAGAGGAGTACAATGAGTGCGAGGAGGGTAGGGGAGTATGGGGTAAGAGTGGGGGTGCAGAGGCGTACTGGAGTGATAGCAGGGGGGAAAGTGGGGGTTCAGAGGAGTATGAGGGGTGAGAGCAGGGGGTGTAGGAGTACAAGGGGTGAGAGCAGAGGGTGTAGAGGAGTACAAGGGGTGAGAGCAGAGGGTGTAGAGTACGAAGGGTGACAGCAGGGGAGTAGAGGGAGAACCAGGGGTGAAGGACGGGGGTGTAGAGGAGTACAAGGGGTGAGAGCCGGGAGGTGTAGAGGCATACGAGGGGTGAGAGCAGGGAGAGTTGAGGAGAACCAGTGGTGACAGACGGGGTGTAGAAGAGTATAAGGGGTGAGAGCAGGGGGTGGAGAGGAGTGCGAGGGGTGACAGATGGGGATGTAGAGGAGTATAAGGGGTGACAGCAGGAGGTGTAGAGGAAAGGGGGGGTGAGAGCAGGGGGTGTAGGAGTACAAAGGGTGAGAGCAGAGGGTGTAGAGGAGTACAAGGGATGAGAGCAGAGGGTGTAGAGGAGTACGAGGGGTGACAGACGGGGGTGTAGAGGAGTACGAGGGGTAACAGACGGGGGTGTAGAGGAGTACGAGGGGTGACAGAAAGGGGTGTAAAGGAGTACAAGGGGTGAGAGCAGGGGGTGTAGAGGAATATGAGGGATGAGAGCAGAGGGTGTAGAGGAGTACGAGGGGTGAGAGCAGGGGGTGTAGAGGAGTACGAGGGGTGAGAGCAGGGGGTGTAGAGGAGTACGAGGGGTGAGAGCAGGGGGTGTAGAGGAGTATGAGGGGTGAGAGCAGGGGGTGTAGATGAATATAAGGGATGAGAGCAGGGGGTGTAGAGGAGTACGAGGGGTGAGAGCAGGGGGTGTATAGGAGTACGAGGGGTGAGAGCAGGGGGTGTAGAGGAGTACGAGGGGTGAGAGCAGGGGGTGTAGATGAATATAAGGGATGAGAGCAGGGGGTGTAGATGGGGTGAGAGCAGGGGGTGTAGAGGAGTACGAGGGGTGAGAGCAGGGGGTGTAGAGGAGTACGAGGGGTGACAGCAGGGGGTGTAGAGGAGTATGAGGGGTGAGAGCAGGGGGTGTAGATGAATATAAGGGATGAGAGCAGGGGGTGTAGATGGGGTGAGAGCAGGGGGTGTAGAGGAGTACGAGGGGTGAGAGCAGGGGGTGTAGAGGAGTACGAGGGGTGAGAGCAGGGGGTATAGAGAAGTACGAGGGGTGAGAGCAGGGGGTGTAGAGGAGTACGAGGGATGAGAGCAGAGGGTGTAGAGGTGACACACATATCGGGGGGCACACACATATCGGGGGGTCGTACACATATCGGGGTGGTCGCACACAATGTCGGGGGCACACACATATATCGGGGGGTTGTACACATATCGGGGGGGCACACACACATATCGGGGGGCACACACACATATCGGGGGGCACACACACATATTGGGGGGCACACACACATATCGGGGGGGTCGCACACATATCGGGGGTGTGGTACACATATCGGGGGGGCACACACATATCGGGGGGCACACACACATATCGGGGGTGTGGTACACATATCGGGGGGGCACACACACATATCGGGGGTGTGGTACACATATCGGGGGGGCACACACACATATCGGGGGTGTGGTACACATATCGGGGGGGCACACACACATATCGGGGGTGTGGTACACATCGGGGGGGCACACACACATATCGGGGTGTCGCACACATATTGGGGGGGTCGTACACATTACACATATTGGTGGGGTCGTACACATATCGGGGGGGGTCGCACACATATCGGGGGTGTGGTACACATATCGGGGGCACACACACATATCGGGGGGCACACACACATATCGGGGGTGTGGTACACATATCGGGGGTGTGGTACACATATCGGGGGGGCACACACACATATCGGGGGTGTGGTACACATATCGGGGGGGTCGCACACATATCGGGGGGGCACACACACATATCGGGGGGCACACACACATATCGGGGGGGTCGCACACATATTGGGGGGGTCGTACACATTACACATATTGGTGGGGTCGTACACATATCGGGGGGGGGTCGCACACATACCTGAACGCCCGCACCGCGCTGAGGTTCCGCGCCCAGGCCCGGCCGCGCCGCACCACCTCCCGCACCAGCTCCTTCTCGTCCGGCAGCCGCTCCACCGGGAAGATGTAGAGCCAGCACAGCACGGTCACCGCCAGGGCTCCGGCGCCCACCGGGAACCGGGTGCGGGGGCATTTCCACCACATCTTCCTGCGGCTTCAGCTGGGGGCACCGTGCACCATGCCGGGGAGGAGCCGGGGGCCCCCGGGGCCCTAACCGTCCTGTCCAGCCGAGCAGCCTCCGGGAGAAGAAAGCTGCAGCATCCCCATCCCCGAGCGTGCAGCGCAGATCCTCCTCCCCCTGCGCCCGGTCCTCCTCCTCCTCCTCCCCCAGAGCCCAAAGCTGCAGCCCCGCTACTGTGCTGCGAGTCCAGGACCCGAGACAATGGAGACCCCCAGAGCCGCGGG
>JARQOD010012241.1:0-20413 GCA_033576555.1 Oophaga sylvatica | reverse complement strand
AAAAAAATTTAAATTCCCAAAAGTTTAAGATCAAAAAATTAAAGAAAAAATGAGCCCCTGCTCTTCACAGTTAAAATCTACTAGGGGGGGGTACACCAATTACAGATGCTTTTTTACAATGATGGTACAACCATCTTGGGGAATTGGGGGTGTTTAAGGCTGCAGGGCCCTTTTGGGTACTTTTGTTTTGAAGGTAAATTATGTTCAGAGAATGAGAATAAGCTATACATATAAAAAAATTTTGATTGGGGAAAGGACAGATTGTTTTGGGAAACCCCTGAAAATGCAAATTTGTAGTTATACTCCTAGTTTCATGGGGAAAAAGGGGTAAGAGGTGATTTATCTGGTAGGAATTGAACTGAGCAGACAAAGCCCCATCAGGGGTGTACCATCTTGTGTTTCGGGGGTTAAAAAATTGTGAGAGGCCACAAAAATTTGAGTACAGATAAAAGCTGGGATCATTGTGGGTGTTGAATCTCCCGGATAAGGTTTGTCAATTTAAGGACATAGTGTGGCGCGCGCAAAAAAGTAAGGAAGTGGGGGGTTAGCCCTGGGTCCCGGGTATATGACGTCTTGAGGGTGTGAACTCAAAAGAAAATGGCGCCAGCGGCCTCATTTATTTATTGGGTTAAAACGGTTTGTTGTTGGGGAGGAGTGTGGGGTTATGGGGGTTGCAGTGATCGTACAGTGGATAACCTATTCCCATGTGTTTGTAATCTGGAGGGGTAAGTGACACTCACTATTATTTTTCTAAAAATTTTAAAAGGTTAAACAGCCTGCGGTCCCTGGGATATTCATGGCCCAATCGTGTCTTTGTCGGGCAAACCGGGGCCACTGAGGCTATTCGCTACTAAATCCAGAGGGGGGTTTGTATGACTCCCAGCCTGGATCTCGTGATTATTTAAAAGGCCACCCCAAATCTGTTGCCACGGAAATGCAGCCTTTCCCCCCTTGGATACAGAGGTTCCAAAGCTGTGGCCTTTTTGGCCCAGTCATTGCCCCTCCCATTACTTCTGTAAGAAAATGTGCCTGCACCCGCAACAAAACGCAACAACATCACCCCCTTCCCTGAAAAAATCTTGTCTGCCAGGGTGCATTTTAAAATGAACCTGAAAAAAGCATGGAAGGGGAGTTTTAATCTAGTACTGGGGATGGGGGACTCGGTTGGGTGTGGGGGCAGTCGGGGGAAGGGGTGCTCCAAAGCTTGCAATCCCAAGGTTTGCAAGGTGCTTTGGGGATGGAAAAATTTAACCACTCACACCATCGATGGTAACTTTAATACAGACAACAGGGGTTGGAAACTAAAATACTAAACGCTTGGGTTTGGAGAACTAAATATACACAAGGGGTGGGGAAAATAAAACAGTAGACACCAAAGGTTTAGTAACACCAAGTCTTTGGAACCCCCGGGGTTCGGAGCAAATCGAGTAACAGTTCCGAGTGCTTCGCCTCCACGTCCTTGGGCCCCCCCCTCCCCCCCAACCTCTGCCTTTAAAAAACAAAACCTTTTACACGTGCCTTTCATGTGATCCCAACCGTGGTACGAAATTCCCCCCCACTGTCCCCGCCTGGATGCCTCTGCAGAAAAACCCTTTTCGTGCTGACTTTTCACCTTCCACTTCAGTGGTTAGGAACTTTCGGGCTACCGTTTTACCCGGGTGATAGCGTATACCTATCATGGGTTAAACCTCAAATGTTGCAGCGCTCTGGCAGCAGTGGTGAATTGGGCAGGATGACCTTTTTTTTTTTTTTTTTTTCCCCCCCCCCCCCCCCTCCTAGTTCTATACCCCTAGAGCATATGGTGCCTGCAGATTATTACCCAGATCCTTCTCTACTAGGGACTCTCCTAGTTCTATACCCCTAGAGCATATGGTGCCTTGTAGATTATTACCCAGATCTTCTCTACCCGAGACTCTCCTAGTTCTATACCCCTAGAGCATATGGTCCTGCAGATTATTACCCAGATCCTTCTCTACAGGGACTCTCCTAGTTCTATACCCTAGAGCATATGGTCCTGTAGATTATTACCCAGATCCTTCTCTACTAGAGACTCTCCTAGTTCTATACCCTAGAGCATATGGTACCTGTAGATTATTACCCAGATCCTTCTCTACTCGGACTCTCCTAGTTCTATACCCTAGAGCATATGGTGCCTGTAGATTATTACCCAGATCCTTCTCTACCAGAGACTCTCCTAGTTCTATACCCCTAGAGCATATGGTGCCTGTAGATTATTACCCAGATCCTTCTCTACAGGACTCTCCTAGTTCTATACCCCTAGAGCATATGGTGCCTGTAGATTATTACCCAGATCCTTCTCTACAGAGACTCTCCTAGTTCTATACCCCTAGAGCATATGGTGCCTGTAGATTATTACCCAGATCCTTCTCTACAGGACTCTCCTAGTTCTATACCCCCAGAGCATATGGTGCCTGTAGATTATTACCCAGATCCTTCTCTACTAGGACTCTCCTAGTTCTATACCCCTAGAGCATATGGTGCCTGTAGATTATTACCCAGATCCTTCTCTACTAGGACTCTCCTAGTTCTATACCCTAGAGCATATGGTGCCTGAGATTATTACCCAGATCCTTCTCTACCAGGACTCTCCTAGTTCTATACCCCTAGAGCATATGGTGCCTGTAGATTATTACCAGATCCTTCTCTACCAGAGACTCTCCTAGTTCTATACCCCTAGAGCATATGGTGCCTGTAGATTATTACCCAGATCCTTCTCTACTAGGGACTCTCCTGTTCTATACCCCAGAGCATATGGTGCCTGAGATTATTACCGATCCTTCTCTACAGGGACTCTCCTAGTTCTATACCCCTAGAGCATATGGTGCCTGAGATTATACCCAGATCCTTCTCTACAGGCTCTCCTAGTTCTATACCCTAGAGCATATGGTGCCTGAGATTATTACCAGATCCTTCTTACTAGGGACTCTCCTAGTTCTATACCCTAGAGCATTGGTCCTGAGATTATTACCAGATCCTTCTCTACTAGGACTCTCTAGTTCTATACCCCAGAGCATTGGTCCTGAGATTATTACCAGATCCTTCTCTACTAGGACTTCCTAGTTCTATACCCTAAGCATATGGTCTGGATTATTACCAGATCCTTCTCTACCCGAGACTCTCCTATTCTATACCCCAGAGCATATGGGCTGAGATTATACCCAGATCCTTCTCTACCAGGACTCCCTAGTTCTATACCCCAGAGCATATGGTGCCTGAGATTATTACCAGATCCTTCTCTACTAGGACTCTCCTGTTCTATACCCCTAGGCATATGGTGCCTGAGATTATTACCCAATCCTTCTCTACTAGGACTCTCCTATTATACCCTAGAGCATATGGTGCCTGAGATTATTACCCAGATCCTTCTTAGAGACTCTCCTAGTTCTATACCCTAGAGCATTGTCCTGCAGATTATTACCAGATCCTTCTCTACCGGACTCTCCTAGTTCTATACCCAGAGCATATGGTGCTGATTATTACCCAGATCCTTCTCTACTAGGACTCCCTAGTTCTATACCCAGAGATATGTCCTGCAGATTATTACCCAGATCCTTCTTACAGACTCTCCTAGTTCTATACCCCTAGAGCATATGGTGCTTGCAGATTATTACCCAGATCCTTCTCTACCAGAGACTCGCCTAGTTCTATACCCCTAGAGCATATGGTGCCTGTAGATTATTACCCAGATCCTTCTCTACTAGAGACTCTCCTAGTTCTATACCCCCAGAGCATATGGTGCCTGCAGATTATTACCCAGATCCTTCTCTACTAGGGACTCTCCTAGTTCTATACCCCCAGAGCATATGGTGCCTGCAGATTATTACCCAGATCCTTCTCTACTAGGGACTCTCCTAGTTCTATACCCCCAGAGCATATGGTGCCTGCAGATTATTACCCAGATCCTTCTCTACCAGAGACTCGCCTAGTTCTATACCCCCGAGCATATGGTGCCTGTAGATTATAACCCAGATCCTTCTCTACTAGGGACTCTCCTAGTTCTATACCCCCAGAGCATATGGTGCCTGTAGATTATTACCCAGTTCCTTCTCTACCAGAGACTCTCCTAGTTCTATACCCCCAGAGCATATGGTGCCTGTGTGTGACCCGCAGCACAATTGTGGGTTTCCAGGGATATGGGGTACTCGGAGCCGAGCCTGTAGATTTCTATAGGGGATGTCACTGGTAGCGTGGCTCGGTCCGTGTCCCTGGCGGTCAGGCGTTAAAGGGGGATTTATTTACAGGGGATTTGGTAGATAACAGTTGTGACGCCACCTGTAGTTGTCTGATCACTAAGACCAGCGCTGCAGTAGATCTCTGAGGGGATGTTGTGGCAGCTAGATGACGGGTCCCCCACAGGTGGGACTGGTCCCTCAAAGTCTATGGTATTAATGATGTAGGGTGCAGATAAATGAATCAGTCTCACACCATCCAGCGTCTTTCCATACCTTTTACTTGTCAGATGTTTAGGCAGGTCCCGGGGAGCTGGTCGGGGTGGAGACTGCACGTCCAGGTAACAGCAGAGCAGGTTAGAGGCCTCCTTAACTTTCAATATGATGAGTCCAACTAGCATGGAGCTAAGTTAACTCCGAATACTCCAGCTAACTCCATAGCTGTACTGCCCGGTCAGTATTGTGGTGGAGCCTTCTATGTGGTGAGAACAGAGTCCTTCTATGCTAGGCCTAGCTAAAAGTCCTTGTTCCTCCTGACCCCGATTACGTACCGACACTTCAAGGGCTGCTTTCTGCGACCTAAGGTCCAGCAAGACTCTGGTTATTCCGTTACTATGAGTGAATCAATAGCAACTCCTCGGTCCCCAGTGACCGGATAATTAGTGTAGGCAATTCACTACCTAAGGCACTGCTCTGTCTTCTCCACTGTGCCCTTCGCCCTGCTTTCCACTTCACTTCCTAAGGTAGTACAAGTCAATCCTTTCTTGCTTCTTCCTTGGAGCTCGCTGACAGATTCTCAGTATTCTCCTAGTTCAGGAACACATCGACTGAACTTCACTGTCCTTGGGACAGGCAACTGAAGTTTCTGCTGCAAACTTTCCTTTCTTCAAAGCTGTCTCTGTCTTCTGGTTAAGGAACAGCTCTGACTAGGCTAAGATGAACTGGCTCACCCTTACTAGCCTCCACTTTATGAACTGCTGACAGGAACCAACTGAGTGACTGTCTTTCACTTCACTTCCTGGAAGACTTCCCACTAGCTGTTGTCATCACTAGCTTATATACCCCGAGGGTGTGTCTAAAGTGTGAATGGATGATGTGAGCTTTAACTGTTACCTTTCTGTGCAGACTCCAGGATAATGTGTGCCTTACATACCAGGGCTACACATCCCCCCTTGGTAAAATACAGCACTCCCGGGCTGTGAAATAGACAAAGAAAGAATTTTGTTTTGCATTTAAACAATAACAGGAAACTCATCCCATCCGGGAGGTACGAAATCTTAAACGTTACAATATGTACAGTAAGAAAATACAAAAGTATCAGAACATCAAGACACTCAATAAATATTCATAGTATTCTTGTGAAGGACCCGCACCAAACCTTCAACGTGGGTCCTGGGTGGGCTGCAGGACATCTGACTGCAGACCTCGCTCAGTGCCACACCATACGGGTTTTATGTTCAGAGGTAAGTCCAAGGCTTCATGTGAAACCAAGACAAGGCACCGTAGTGCAACTATTTACAGGATACAGTTTTTGGGCTGGCTCAGTCCTCAGCCACGCAGTCCATTATAAGACATTTTCAAGTAATTCACATTATATCACAATACTTTAAATTCCTTCAAATGCAATAAACTTCTTTATACAACTTTATACAATTGATCATAGATAATAACCCTTTTCTGAGTCATAATAAACTAGTTTGTTAGGACTACTGTTGATAACGAATAGGTAGCTTCCCTTTCGTTGTTCGTTCCGATCTACGTGGAGTAGCATCAGGTATATTGGTCTCTGATCTATCTGTTCTGCGTAACGACAAACTATAATACTGCCTCAATCTTTCTATGGATCTGGCAAGCGTACTGAGGGCTGGGCGGTGTGAGTCAGCTTCACCAGGGGATCCCATAGCATGGGGCGCTGCTTCTGGTGATTCTACTTCTTGAGATTCTGCAGGCTGGGGTTCTGCTGGAATAGGTACCTCTAGAACTGGCTCTATTGGCACAATGGGTACGACTGGAGGTAGAGTTTCCTCTTGTGGCTGATAAAACTGCAACACAGGAATGATTACCGCATCTCCCAGTCTGGGCCAATCCGCAGGTAAGTCTCCCAGATCCGTGTGTATGACCTCCTCTTCACTTTCTTCTCGATTGACGACAGGGTTCTCTTCACGAAGCTTTAATGGCTCTGGACACAATTTTAAATGGTCTCTAGACACAGTGGCGGTCGTTCTTCCTCCATCCTTACTGATGATACAGACTTTTCTGTTATCATATTTGGAATTTTGTACGACATAGGGCTCTTGTTCCCACTGGTTGTCCAACTTGTGCATCTTTCTTTTCCTTTTTAACACCATTTCTCCAGGCATCAAAGGCTTAGCGGGAGCATTCTTGTTGTAAATATTCTCCTGCTTTTCCCGTGCTTTATTAAGACTTTCTTCTACGCAGGCTTGCACTCTTCTGTATTGCTCTTGTCGATTTGTGTCCCAATTTTCAACAGTGTCATCTGCCTCTGGTTCCACCACACCAAGTTCCAAGTCCATTGGCAGTCTTCCAGGCCTTGCTCTCATAAGGTAAGCTGGTGTGCAGTTGGTGGAACTCACTGGTATGTGGTTGTACAAGTCAACCAAGTCAGGTAACAATTCTGGCCACCGATTTCTTTCTTCCAGCGGTATGGATTTTAGCAAGTCAACGACAATGTGGTTCATTTTCTCGCAAAGGCCGTTGGTTTGGGGGTGGTATGGCGTCGTTCTAATTTTTTTACACCCATACAAGTGACAAAATTCCTTAAACAGATCCGCTTCAAAAGCAGGGCCTTGATCCGTCAGTACCTGCTCTGGATACCCATGTGGTCTGCAGAAGCTTGCTTGGAAGGTCCTTGCTGCCGTCACTGCTGTCTGATCCTTGACGGAATGACCACCAAAAATCTCGAATAATGATCCACCATGGTCAGGGCATATGAGTATCCAGACCTGCTGGGCGACAATTTGACGTGGTCCAAGGCCACGATCTCCAAGGGACGAGTCGTCCGGATAGGCTGCAGGGGTGCCTTCTGACTACCGTAGTCCTTTCGTCTGAGACCACAGGGTCCACAGTTCCGACACCACCTCTCGATGGAGCTGCGCATTCCTACCCAGTAGAACCGGCACCTCAACAGGGTCTCCAGCTTTCTCCAGCCAAAGTGTCCTGCTTGATCGTGGTATGCTTCCAACACCATTTGGACGTCTGCCTTGGGGACCACTATCTGCCAAACCATCTCATGGGTCCTGGGGTTGACGTATCTCCTGCACAACTTCTCACGGTATAGGAACAACCGGCTTCTCTCATTCCACAGGAGCTTTGCTGACATAGGTGCATCTTTTTCCAAGGAGGAACCTTCCTGTCTTAACAACTCCTTGATACGGCTGACCACTGGATCGCTGTCCTGAGTCTCTTTCCAGCTGTGATGGGGTAAGGGATTTAATGTTGCGCCATACTGCTTTCTGTAGACACGCTGCTCATGGATTATCCCATTTCGATGGAACGCAGGTAGCTCAATTTCTTCCAGGTCGTCCGATTCTTCTTCCGTGTCAGATTCATGCGGCATTCGGGACAATGCGTCGGCGTTAGCATTCTTACGGCCTGCCCGGTACTTGATGGTAAACTGGTAATTTGACAACCGAGCCATCCAACGCTGCTCCATGGCTCCCAGCTTGGCTGTTTCCAGGTGCGTTAACGGGTTGTTGTCTGTGTACACCGTGAACTTGTTGGAGGCAAGGTAGTGCTTAAATCTTTCAGTAATGGCCCAGACCAGCGCCAGAAACTCCAGCTTGAAGCTGCTATAATTTTCCGGATTCCTCTCAGTTGGCCTGAGTTTTCTGCTGGCATATGCGATGACTTTTTCTTGGCCATTCTGCTTCTGACTGAGAACTGCTCCTAAACCTTCATTACTGGCATCGGTGTACAGCAGGAACGGTTGGCTGTAATCAGGATAGGTCAAGATTTCATCACCTGTAAGGATCTCTTTCATCTTTTGGAATGCTTCAGCCTGTTCCTTACCCCAATTGAAGGGAGGGTTTCTGCTCTTTAGGGATTGTCCTACTAGGAGGTCCTGTAGAGGCGCTGCCTTCTTCGTGTAATCTTTCACGAACCTCCTGTAGTAACCCGTTAGTCCCAGGAACTGTCGCACTTCCTTGAGGTTCTTCGGCTCCGGCCATTTCTGGATGGCGGTGACTTTCTCTGGGTCCGGCGCTACTCCCTCTGAACTGACGATGTGCCCCAAGTATTGTACCTTCTGTTTGAGTAGATGGCATTTTGAGGGTTTCAACTTCATCCCGTACCTGGACAGGGACTCGAATACTTCTGCCAGGTGCTTCAGGTGGTCCTCATATGTCTTGGAATACACAATGACGTCGTCTAGGTATAGCAGCACGGTTTCAAAATTGAGATGACCCAGGCAGTTCTCCATCACTCTCTGAAATGTTCCCGGGGCACTGCTGAGCCCAAACGGCATTCTGTCGAACTCACAGAGCCCCATTGGGGTGGTGAAAGCCGTTTTCTCACGATCCTCCTCAGCCACAGCCACTTGCCAGTATCCACTAGTCAGATCAAGGGTAGAAAAGTAGTTAGCCGTTTTCAGAGCAGCTAAGGACTCCTCAATTCGTGGTAATGGGTATGCGTCCTTATGTGTTATGCGATTCACCTGCCTGTAATCCACACACATTCTCATACTACCATCTTTCTTTTTAACCAGAACTAGAGGTGCTGCCCAGGGCTACAACTATCCCTTATCACCCCGGCTTCCTTCATATCATGTAACATTTCCTTAGCTTTCTGATAATGGGCTGGAGGTATAGGCCTGTACCGCTCTTTGATGGGAGGATGACCACCTGTAGGGATATGATGCTGTACTCCCTTAATGGCCCCAAAGTCGAGGGGGTGTTTACTAAACACTTGTGCGTACTCTTGTACCACCCGTAATACCCCTTGTTTCTGGTGGGCGGGAGTGGTGTCTGTCCCGACATGGAGTTGCTGACACCAATCCGCCACCTGAGTTGCCGGGTCATTATCCTCCGCTAGTTGGCGGGAGTCTAAGGACTCAGTCGGGAGAATAGAATTATTATCGACGGCATGTAATTTAGCAACTGTTGCATAACGGGGTAAATTTACTTCATCATCTCCCCAGTTGAGAAGCCGTACCGGTACTCTCCCTTTTATCACTTCCACTACCCTCTCGCTGTCATGAGTGTGGGTCTATGTTCTGAGCAATGGGGTTCTACTACTGCTTGGTAGTTTTGTCCTCTCAGACCTATGGCTGCCCTACACCATATTATCATTTCACTCATTGGGGGTATCACAATAGGATTCGAGTCGGTGACCCGTACATTACCAATTTCGCCGTCTGTAAGCTTCGCTTGCTGCTGACACATCAGGGCCCGGATCTCTCTCTGGATCACTCCCTTCTGCCTTGGTCGGGCATCTCAGCGAGCTGTTGGAGTAGAAACACAACTTCTCCCAGACAGTTACTGATAATGTTAGTACCCAAAATTATATTTAAACCTTTTCTCTCATTTACAGTCTTTACTACTAGAACCCCTGGTCTTTCAACTCCTCTCTGCCCACTTTCACATCCACACTTTTGGTCCCGAGTACTTCCACAGGGAGACCATTAGAAGCATACACAGTAAAGTCAGGGCTCGGGGGTTGAAGACTATCCATAGACCAGAACTTCGTATATAGGGCATCAGGTATTATGGTCACCTGAGACCCAGTATCTAGCAATGCCGGAACTGCAATCCCATCCAGAATGATGGACAGGTAGGGTCGTCCACCCACGAACCTGCGGTTCCAATCTAAGGGGCCTGACGAGTCTCCACCTGGGTATTGGCCCTCGGACCCAGGTTCTGCCCGTTTAAAGGACACTGTGTCGACATATGACCTTTCCGGTTGCAGCGGTAACAGATGATCTCCCGGCGAGGAGGGTGCTGGTCAGGGGTTGCTCCTGGGGGTGGCGTTGTCCTCCTCCGGTGGGGCGACGTCCTCCTTCTCCTCCGGTTCATCCATGGGACATCCTCCGGGGAGTCGGCTAAATTAAGATCTTTCCTTCTTCCTCTTTCCGCAGCTGCAGGGCACTCATCACAGCAGCCAGATTTTTAGTCAACTGGCGCACTTCTGAGCGCAGACAGTCCAATTCACTAGGGGGCATCACCTGCGTTTTGGCTTCTACCGCTAGCGGGGAAAAGGTGGGTACTGCCGGTTCCAGAGTGACTTCACCCTGGTGATGTTGGGTTGCCACCTCAGGTTTGCCCAGGGGCCGCAGCCCTTTTATTGCCATGTCCTTTAGGGCATCAAAGGTAGCATCAGGGTGATCTAAAGACCACCAATTTACAGTTCTGCGTTCCGATTGGGACCTCAGTCCTTGCACAAATTGTTCTTTCAGCATCTTATTTTCATCAATGACACTTATGGTATTAACCTGCTTGAGGGCTCTCAGGGCCCCTTGTAGTCGGCAGGCATAGTCCCTTATGCTGTCACTTGGTTGCTGTGAACAGTTTAGAATGCCATCCGGAGATCTGTTTCGGTGCGATCTTCAAAAATGGCCGGTAACTTTAAGAGGATCGCAGGCACCAACTCCTGGTCCGTGGTAGCCCAAGTCTCCACTTCTCTCTCAGCAGCGCCAGTTAGCTGCCCTATTAAACACGCAGCTTTTTGCTCTCAGGCATGAGTACATTTCCAGGACACTGCATATCTTCCGTTTGAATCCTGCTAAAGTGCCTGGCTCGCCGCTGTACTGGGGAAGCCATTTCGCCCCAGGCATATATGGGAGCGTTAGTGGCATGAGCGGGACCATCGGGCCGGGTGCTGGGCCTGCGCCCCCATCGGCGCTACAATGCCACGCAGTGCGGGGTCGGGGCCTCCGGCTGGGGCCCACTGTCAGCCGGTTGTTGCGACATATTAGTGCCCCCTTGGTTAATCGGAGCCTACCGGTTTCAGAAGCTGCCGCTCCACAAGCACAGCGATGGGGACAGGACCTTCGTCGCAGGCGCTCTGATGTCAGAGCGTTCACTTCCTGTCGCAGGACCTGCCGCTGAGTCAGAGCCGGGGCGTGTCCGAGACTCTGCGCGCTTTTCAGGTACGCCCACCTTCTTTTCCAGCGCCTCAGGGCGCGAATATGGCAGCAAATATGGCGGTATTTGGCGCCAAACAACAGCAACAGTCTTTTTCACCAAAACACTCCACAGGCACACAGGGCTCGCAATGCTGCAAGTTTCGGATCCTGTTCGTGACGCCAAAGTTGTGTGACCCGCACCACAATTGTGGGTTTCCAGGGATATGGGGTACTCGGAGCCGAGCCTGTAGATTTCTATAGGGGATGTCACTGGTAGCGTGGCTCGGTCCGTGTCCCTGGCGGTCAGGCGTTAAAGGGGGATTTATTTACAGGGGATTTGGTAGATAACAGTTCGTGACGCCACCTGTAGTTGTCTGATCACTAAGACCAGCGCTGCAGTAGATCTCTGAGGGGATGTTGTGGCAGCTAGATGACGGGTCCCCCACAGGTGGGACTGGTCCCTCAAAGTCTATGGTATTAATAATGTAGGGTGCAGATAAATGAATCAGTCTCACACCATCCAGCGTCTTTCCATACCTTTTACTTGTCAGATGTTTAGGCAGGTCCCGGGGAGCTGGTCGGGGTGGAGACTGCACGTCCAGGTAACAGCAGAGCAGGTAGAGGCCTCCTTAACTTTCAATATGATGAGTCCAACTAGCATGGAGCTAAGTTAACTCCGAATACTCCAGCTAACTCCATAGCTGTACTGCCCGGTCAGTTTTGTGGTGGAGCCTTCTATGTGGTGAGAACAGAGTCCTTCTATGCTAGGCCTAGCTAAAAGTCCTTGTTCCTCCTGACCCCAATTACGTACCGACACTTCAAGGGCTGCTTTCTGCGACCTAAGGTCCAGTAAGACTCTGGTTGTCCCGTTACTATGAGTGAATCAATAGCAACTCCTCGGTCCCCAGTGACCGGATAATTAGTGTAGGCAATTCACTACCTAAGGCACTGCTCTGTCTTCTCCACTGTGCCCTTCGCCCTGCTTTCCACTTCACTTCCTAAGGTAGTACAAGTCAATCCTTTCTTGCTTCTTCCTTGGAGCTCGCTGACAGATTCTCAGTATTCTCCTAGTTCAGGAACACATCGACTGAACTTCACTGTCCTTGGGACAGGCAACTGAAGTTTCTGCTGCAAACTTTCCTTTCTTCAAAGCTGTCTCTGTCTTCTGGTTAAGGAACAGCTCTGACTAGGCTAAGATGAACTGGCTCACCCTTACTAGCCTCCACTTTATGAACTGCTGACAGGAACCAACTGAGTGACTGTCTTTCACTTCACTTCCTGGAAGACTTCCCACTAGCTGCTGTCATCACTAGCTTATATACCCCGAGGGTGTGTCTAAAGTGTGAATGGATGATGTGAGCTTTAACTGTTACCTTTCTGTGCAGACTCCAGGATAATGTGTGCCTTACATACCAGGGCTACACACCTGCAGATTATTACCCAGATCCTTCTCTACCAGAGACTCGCCTAGTTCTATACCCCTAGAGCATATGGTGCTTGCAGATTATTACCCAGATCCTTCTCTACCAGAGACTCGCCTAGTTCTATACCCCTAGAGCATATGGTGCCTGCAGATTATTACCCAGATCCTTCTCTACTAGGGACTCTCCTAGTTCTATACCCCCAGAGCATATGGTGCCTGCAGATTATTACCCAGATCCTTCTCTACCAGAGACTCTCCTAGTTCTATACCCCCAGAGCATATGGTGCCTGCAGATTATTACCCAGATCCTTCTCTACCGAGACTCTCCTAGTTCTATACCCCTAGAGCATATGGTGCCTGCAGATTATTACCCAGATCCTTCTCTACCAGAGACTCGCCTAGTTCTATACCCCTAGAGCATATGGTGCTTGCAGATTATTACCCAGATCCTTCTCTACCAGAGACTCGCCTAGTTCTATACCCCAGAGCATATGGTGCCTGCAGATTATTACCCAGATCCTTCTCTACTAGGGACTCTCCTAGTTCTATACCCCCAGAGCATATGGTGCCTGCAGATTATTACCCAGATCCTTCTCTACCAGAGACTCTCCTAGTTCTATACCCCCAGAGCATATGGTGCTTGCAGATTATTACCCAGATCCTTCTCTACCAGAGACTCTCCTAGTTCTATACCCCCAGAGCATATGGTGCCTGCAGATTATTACCCAGATCCTTCTCTACCAGAGACTCTCCTAGTTCTATACCCCTAGAGCATATGGTGCCTGCAGATTATTACCCAGATCCTTCTCTACTAGGGACTCTCCTAGTTCTATATCCCCAGAGCATATGGTGCCTGCAGATTATTACCCAGATCCTTCTCTACCAGAGACTCTCCTAGTTCTATACCCCCAGAGCATATGGTGCCTGCAGATTATTACCCAGATCCTTCTCTACTAGGGACTCTCCTAGTTCTATACCCCCAGAGCATATGGTGCCTGCAGATTATTACCCAGATCCTTCTCTACTAGGGACTCTCCTAGTTCTATACCCCCAGAGCATATGGTGCCTGCAGATTATTACCCAGATCCTTCTCTACCAGAGACTCGCCTAGTTCTATACCCCCAGAGCATATGGTGCCTGTAGATTATTACCCAGTTCCTTCTTACCGGAGACTCTCCTAGTTCTATACCCCCAGAGCATATGGTGCCTGCAGATTATTACCCAGATCCTTCTCTACCAGAGACTCGCCTAGTTCTATACCCCTAGAGCATATGGTGCTTGCAGATTATTACCCAGATCCTTCTCTACCAGAGACTCGCCTAGTTCTATACCCCTAGAGTATATGGTGCCTGCAGATTATTACCCAGATCCTTCTCTACTAGGGACTCTCCTAGTTCTATACCCCCAGAGCATATGGTGCCTGCAGATTATTACCCAGATCCTTCTCTACCAGAGACTCTCCTAGTTCTATACCCCCAGAGCATATGGTGCCTGCAGATTATTACCCAGATCCTTCTCTACCCGAGACTCTCCTAGTTCTATACCCCTAGAGCATATGGTGCCTGTAGATTATTACCCAGATCCTTCTCTACTAGGGACTCTCCTAGTTCTATACCCCTAGAGCATATGGTGCCTGTAGATTATTACCCTGATCCTTCTCTACCAGAGACTCTCCTACTTCTATACCCCTAGAGCATATGGTGCCTGCAGATTATTACCCTGATCCTTCTCTACTAGGGACTCTCCTAGTTCTATACCCCTAGAGCATATGGTGCCTGTAGATTATTACCCAGATCCTTCTCTACCAGAGACTCTCCTACTTCTATACCCCTAGAGCATATGGTGCCTGTAGATTATTACCCTGATCCTTCTCTACCAGAGACTCTCCTACTTCTATACCCCTAGAGCATATGGTGCCTGCAGATTATTACCCAGATCCTTCTCTACCAGAGACTCTCCTAGTTCTATACCCCTAGGGCATATGGTGCCTGCAGATTATTACCTAGGTCCCTCCCCCTAGAGCATATGTGCCTGCAGATTATTACCTAGGTCCCTCCCCTAGAGCATATGGGTTTCAATATTATTTGTCTCCATGTGGATAACTTTCCATTACTCCACGATAAACCTCATTCGCCCATTTCTGGACGGTTCCTTTAAATTGCTGTCATGCTCTGCGCTCCTCAGGACCGGCACCAGGCGGAGCACCTTAGTTTTGTAATTTCTGTACTGGTCCTCGGCATTACTGACCAGTTCACTCTCCCCGTGGTTTGCATCTCTGACCCTTCCTGGCAGTGGGGGCTCTCAGATTTACCCCTTCCTTCCACTGAATCCGCTCATTTTTCGGTGACTTACTTCTCACACCCTGAGGGTCTAGAGATTAGCGCAAATTCTTTCTACATCTCCATGGAGAGTAATCCCTGCTGGAGATTATACTGCAAGTAATCCAACCCATGACAATAAACTCCAGAGAGAAAGTCGTAGACGATGTAACTCTGCTGCCCGAGCTCCCCAGATACATGTGATGTACAGGAGTCCATGTAATACACACAGCATCACTGAACATATAGCATTATTAAAGGGGTTAACTAAGTTAAAGGGATTGTCCACTTTACTATTACAGTGACAGATGAAGCTGCGTACGACCCAATGGTGAGAGTCCAGGTCTCTGGAGAAAAGACATACTGGTATAAGAAATCATGAAAGGTGTCAAAGTGCAGGAACACAGGCGACGAGCTGCAGAATCAGCAGTGATAACTGTATATTAAAGGGACAGATATACTCCCTCCATATCTATATTACAGGGTTAATCTCTCTATATTACAGGGAGAGATACGTGGCTTGCGAAAGTATTCGACCTCCTACATCACACCTGTGGTAACGGTTTGGAGACAGCCATAAATGCCAGAATACAATGATGGCAAATTACAACGTTTTCATATTTGGAAATATACAACCACATTCCATCAGAAAAAGGTGACAAGACTGTGATGAAAAAACAGCAAAAAAAGTCTATTGACCTAACACAATTACTGCAAGGGGGCTTATTTAGTTATCCCACCGCTGCCACCAAATTGTGAAAAAATCGGACGGAAACAATGTAAATACGATGGTGCACAGCAATCAATCATAATAATAATAAGGGGTGCAAAAAACAGTGGCCAAAAATGAAGTAATTGGGAAGAAAAAGAAGACCACTGACAATTATGCACACCACAACAAGATAATCAATCAAACATAAGGAGAACTTTATTACCACATACTTAAAAAATTGTGATGAAAAGCGGACGGAGGCACGGGGTCACGGTTTATGACCCCACCGCTGCCACCAAATGTGATGAAAAACCAGCAAACAAGCCTATTGACCTTACAGTTTACCGCAGTGGGGGCTTATTTTAGTTATCCCTCCGATGCCACCAATGTGTCACCAACTGCAGGGATTTATGTATATCCCACTTTCCAGTTCCGCTTAGGAACTTGCAGCTCTCCGGCGCCCCCCTTACCCTCAGGTCAGTCAGGGAACTGCACCTAGGATAATTAGTCGCCGGACGGGCCTGCTTGGATGTGTACTGGCTATTAGGCACGAGGGAATTATAACTACTCCTAGCCGCAGCCAGGCAATATGCTTATAAAACCCGCTCCGTCACTGCCAGCTATACCCAAAGCCCAGCACACACTTGCTGCTACCAGCTTCTGGTTGTAGAATGTGGGCAGAGGCCACCCCAATTTAGTAGCGTAATTCCCTTCGGAGGACGTGACAGTACGTTATAGAGCTAGGAGAAACGTAACTAGTAATTTTATAATATTTTACTCCAAAAAGTTAGGCAGTGTTTACAAAAGGTCTAAAAGATTTTACAATATGAGAAAATTAAAGTATGTACAAGACGATTACAAAATAAAAGGTATTAAAGGAAGAAACTTGCAGTTGCTTAGATCATTTCAGGCAAACCATGCGGTTGGGGAAGGGCGACGCGTCATAATGCATCACAGAGTTTCACTGCACAGGTTTCCAGGGCAAGAGAGACTGCCAACTGAGCTCCCACAACCTTATACCCCTCTAGTCGTGACATCACTAAAGGGGCTGAGTATGGAAGCACTCCTCTTTTCTCAGATTGAACATTTTGCTACAAAACTTCTGAATTACATAACTGTTATGTTTCGTAGCTGAGGAGGACAGGAACAACAGCAGGGCACCGAACACCTGAGATGTTGGTAACTGATGGGTTGCAGATCCTAAACTAACGACACAACTAGTGGTAGCCGTGGAGCGTTCCTACGTTGATCCTAGACGCCTCTCACAGCCTGAGAGATAACTACACCTAAAGGCAGAAAGAGAAAGCATCTGCCCCGGAGCAGATCCCCAAAGAAAATAGGAAGCCCCCAAACAATAAATGGCGGTTAACAAGATGAAAATACAAACATAGGCAGAAAATAGACTGAGCAAACGCTGGGGCCACAGCTGACTAAATAGATGGGACAGAGAGATTACTTTCTGCAACCCAGAAAACCCACAAAAATCAAACCATTCTGATTACAAAAAAACTGAGATCACAAGATCTCGCCACCCACTAAATCAGATCTCAGTGTGAACAAAAACCAAGCCGCAGCCGCTGAAAAACAGGAAAAAGCAAATGAGCAAATAACAGTGGCTGCAGATAAACTGTGAGGAGCTCAGCCCCAGGAGGGGACCTGGCTGACCTCCACAAAAGTGCAGAAAACAATGCAAAAAGCAAGCAAAAAAAGAAAAGCAAAAAATACTTATCTGAAAGCAGGAGATGCAGGCAAGGCTCCAGCAAACTTCCAAATGAACCAGGAACCACAAATGAGACAAGAACAATTGTCACCGGCAACCATCATGGGAGGGAACCCCCTTATATCAGACCAATCCGTGATCCCAGATTGCCACTCCTCGCTGAAAAGGTTCAGTACTGTCTGTAACCACCAGAGGAGCCTCTGCTCAGAAACCATCTCTAGCACATTCATAACACATAACTCAGAGAGGGGACGCCTACAGTAACTACTCGTACCACTTACTCCACATGACCATTGGGCGTACGTTTAAGTCCTAAACGCGAAGTACCTGGATGGGTCGGCAAGTAGGAATCCGTTTCCCGATTCTGCTGGTGCCAGCACTTAGGAAATTCACTGGTTTGGCTTTACCGATGGACATGCGATGTGTTAATTTCATACTCATAACATAAGCTGGTGGCAAATTAGCCCTAATGGTTAGATTCTAAATCCAATGCTATCTGAGACACAGCACTCATGGTCTTAGACAAAGAACTGCTATCTCCTAATTAGCACATTTCTTAGGGAGGGGTGATAGGTTTAGCGTTACATGCAAGGAGAGAAGTGAGCTAGTGCAATAGCTACAACTGCTGACAAAAGAAGGAAGGAAGGGGGGGTCAGACCCCACAGCCAGCATAGCAGAGCTCACTGTGTGTGGAAAGTTCTGGAACGAACTTTGAATGTGGGCAAAGGCAAAATGGGGTATCATTACACCTCCACCTTTTGGATTGCGCTATGGAGCAGGACCTCTCGGTACTCCTCCTGCGCCCTCTGCAGGTTCGCCTCACGAGAACAACCCATCTATGTTGCCATGCTCACTGCTCTTTTTGAGTTTCATGGTAAAGTCGTACGCTGGAGGCAAGGCTCCAGCATAGCAACCTTCCGTTGGTTCCAGACACTGTGTGCAGCCAGTCAGGGGGTTGTGGTCGGTCACCATAGTGAAGGTGCTCCGTTGCGTGCCCAGACCATGGCCAGGCACTCCTTCTCGATGGTGGAATAGGCCACGTCCCTCGGCAGAAGCTCTGGCTCAGGTACAATACGGGGTGCTCTTGGTTTCCCGAGTCGACCTGGCTTAGCACAGCACTGAGGCCAAAGTCGCGGCGTCATCTGTACTAGAACGCCGACTGCTGTCGAATGCTTTTTAACACGGGAGAGCTGCACAGGGCTGTTTTCAGAGCCCGGAAGGTCACCTCACAGCCGTCTGTCCAGTTGACTGTTTGGGTAGCTTCTTCTTTGAGGTCCGTCAAGGGCTTTGCAAGGCTGCTATAGTTTTGAACAAAGTGCCTAAGTACCCTGCGTGCCCAGGAAGGACATCACCTGTTTCTTGGTCCTGGGTGGTGGGCCAGGACACGATCGCGTCCACTTTCTCTGGTTGTGGCCCCATAGAACCCCGCCTACCTGGTCCCCAGGTAGTGGACCTCCCTCATGCCCATCTGGCACTTTCCGGCTTGATGGTCAGCTGCTTGGTGAACACGCTGGAGCACCTCCTGAGATGCGCAGGTGTTCCTCCCAGGGAACTGAAGATGGCAATGTCATCCAGGACGCCACTGCGTACTTCTCCCAGTCCCTGAAGCAGGTGGTTGACCATTCACTGGAAAGTGGCAGGGCATTCTTCATACCGAAGGCATGACCGGGACTCGTACAGCCCGAAGGGGGTGATAAAGGCGGACTTCTCCTGCGCCTTGGGGCTCAAGAGGAATCTGCCAGTATCCCCGACTAAGATCCATGATGGATAGGTATTCCGCTTTTGCTAAACGCTCAAGTAGCTCCTCGATGCGTGGCTTGTGTGCGCGTCAGAGGCTGTGATGGTTGTTGAGACCCCTGTAGTCCATGCAGAACCGGTGGTTTTGATCCTTCTTGGGCACGAGAAACTACAGGTGATTCCCACCACTTTTGGACCATTGAATCACCCCCGCTGTAACATGTATCGATCTCCTGGTGCATAACCTGCTGCACTTGTCAAGATCCGATAGGTTTTCACCGAGTGGGGGATGATTCCCGTGTCCCCCTTGTGGACCGCTAACTCGTCCTGCCCCCGGCCTGTTGGAGAACACACCCGGAAGGGTTCCACTGGTCCGCGACTACGGGTTCGGTTAACATGGCGCTATCTCACATCACGTGGAACCCACCGGCCTGGCTTGGGCCAGCATGTCCAGGAGGGGGTCTACCCCGTCCCGGCAGGTTGCAACCGTAGGACGCAGGCTTCAGTTCGTGATGAGCCTTCTCATATTGACGTGAAAGGCTTTGCGCCTACCCCCCAACGGGGTCAAAGGACCACTAGTACTGGGTTTAGCTGTTGGTTGACGACGAATGGGCCTTCCAGGCGCCTGAAGCTTTCCTTTGGTGCGGGTCCGGCACCCACACTTTTTTTTCCCACCTGGTAGGTCTGCTCCCGGGTTTTCTGGTCGACCAGCTTCCTCAGCCTGAGCCTGCAAACCCTTTTGTCATGCACCAAGTGCATCAAGGTCTGCATCTGTCAAAGGAAACGCATGACAAAAAACCAATAGACACTTCTGAAGATTCCTCATCTTCCCAGGATTCCCTTCCAACCCCAAAGGGGGCCCTGGACTCGCCTGTCATACAGGCTCGAACAGGAGAACCCCGTGAGGCCTGCGGAACTCTCTGTAACAAATAGCTGTGGGAGGTACCGCTCCCCAATCGCGTCCCTGAGTCCTCAACCGCATCGGAGCATCTGTTTGAGGGTACCGTTGAAGCGCTCACCAAGCCATTGGTCTTGGTGATACCCTCGTACCAATGCACACCTGCATATTCTTTCAGAGAAAAACAAAAAACAAGAAACAAATCCTAAAATAAAACAAAATAAAAAAATAAATTGCAAAACTCAGAAGTTTGTAATAAAAAATAAAATAATAATAATAAGGTTGGAAAATAATTTGATCCCAAAATTATTTTCAAAAACCCTTTTTTTTTTACAAC
>JARQOD010012240.1:0-20421 GCA_033576555.1 Oophaga sylvatica | reverse complement strand
CTCTTTCTACAAAAAACCCCCAAACCCTGAAAAAAGCATCAACATCACTCAAAACAGGACCCAGGTGTCAGGGAAAAGCCATCCTGAGGATCGCCGCGCAGGAGAGAGATGACAATTTGAACCTGCTGCGCTGCGTTCCCTGAGGACTTAGATTTTAAGGCAAAAAACAATTTACAATTATTTTTGAAATTCTAAAAACTTGCTCGATCCCCTAAAAACAAATCTGGCATGGGAATCCTAGGTTCCACAACAGGCAACCTAGCAAGTATTGCAGCAATACTCTGAACCTCAGTGGCAAGCTGATCCACACGGCCAGACAACTGTGCAAACTCCATTGAGAGAAAAAATCCTCCCAGCACCCAGAGATACAGAGGGAAAAAAAAAAAAAATGCAACAAACAGAAAAATATCTCTGACAACTCTGACAACCGTTTTTTCTTTCACAAATTTTTTCCCTTCTGTGAGTACCATACAATTTTAAATTTTGGGCCGGTGTACTGTTATGTTTCGGTTGCTGAGGAGTGCAGGCAAAAAAGGCAATACACCAGAGCAGTTGGAATCTATGAGATTGCAGTACCCTGACTAACCACAACAATAGAGGCAGCCGTGGAGCGTTCCTACGTTGGTCCTAGACGCTCGTCACAGCCTGAGAAACTAACTACACTAAAGATAGATATAGGAAAGCTATCTGCCCGGAGCAGAACCCAAGATAATAGAAAGCCCCAAACATGTAATGGCGGTTAGACAAGAAGAAATACTGACACAGACAGAAAATAGTATGAGCAAAGTTGGGGCCCAAACTAACTAAATAGAAAAGGATAGGAAGGGTACTTACTGCAATCCAGAAAACCTGAAAAGCACAACTCTACTAATTTCAAAACACTGAGATCACACGACCTCTACCACTAAATTAGTTCTTGGTGTAACAAAATCAAAACAGCAGCACTGAAAAAATGGAAAAAGCAAAGTACAAACATCAGTGGCTGAACTAAATGAGAGGGCAAAAGCCGGAGGGGACTGAAGGCACAGAAGTGCAGGACAAAATGCAAAATCAAGCCAAAACAAAAAAAAGAAAAGTTTTCTGTTAGAGGGAGCGACCGACACGAGGGTAAAGGAAAAGGAATCAAGGATGGGAACAGAAAAATTTATCCGGAAAACCCGATGGGAAAGGGGTCAATAAGACCCGTCGTAAAATGATTCCCAAACTCAATCTTACAATCTTCACTGGACAACCGACCCTTTTAAACCCCCAGAGGGAGCCCCGCCAGAAATATTCAAGCCCCGGTCCTTGTTGTAAACTATTTTCCCCTTGTGATGTATTGCAGGGGGGGAACTGATCTGAACGGCGGAGAGGTAGGGATATTTTTGGGTTTTTTTTTTTTTTTTGGGTTAAAAGGGGATTCAGTTGGATTGGCAGAATAAAAACTTTTTGGCCAAAACTTGTGTAATTTTTTCATTAAAAAATTTTTAATTAATATGTGTGTGTGTGTTTTTTTTAAAAACCCTTTACAAATGTGGGTTTAAATTAAGGGATGGGTGTCTCATTAACCCATAAGCCACCACTAAAGGCAATGGGAATAGAGAGGATAAGTGCCAGAAAAGGCGCATCTTATAGATGCGCCTTTTCTGGGGTGGCTGGAGGCATATGTTTGTAGCCAGGGGGTGGCCAATAACCATGGTCCCTCTCTAGGCTATTAATATCTGTCCTCAGTCACTGGCTTTCCTCTCTTGCAGCGAAAATTGCGCAGGAGCCCACACAATTTTTTTTCCACGATTATAGCCTTAAATTAACCTAGAGTTCAAATTTTTCCTAACACAAAACTAACAAATTGATTAAACACTGACATAATAAATCGTTTTGATATGACTGGTTTACTATATGAAGGAGTGTGATGTAACCATCACAAAAACAACGAAAAACGGGCTTCTATAGAAAAATGACAAAATCTTTATTGAAACATATACACATGTGTCAAAGTACAGGTAAAAGGCGAAAAACAATGCCGGACAAATGAGCACAAGGACAAGTGCAGATATGGCACAAAAAGGGAGTCGCACATGCCAGGCAACTAAAAGTACTAACTGGCTATATATTAGAATACCGACATAGTGTCCATTATAAACATGATACTGACGCCCCGTATGCCAATGGGTCACCTATATGAAACGGACATTAGTACTATTAAGGGAATTATTATCGATGTGCATACAAATGCATGTCCCTTTGGTGAAGCAAAAGAGAGGTGCATGAATAATTTCCTATGCTACCTGCTTGAAACTGACCAGTGTCATAAAGACGTTGTTACCTCTCTCCAATGGCATAGGGTGGGAAGCCTGGGTCTGCACGTCTGCCCGACGCGCGTTTCGGCACGATTGCCTTCGTCAGGGGGCGTGTTTAGACGTCAGAACCGGAGGGCTTAAGTATCGTGAACCGGAAGTTCAATGCCGCGACCGGAAGTGACGCCTCCGTTGCTGCAACGACCGACAATGCCACACTGCGCCGGCGTCATGAGGAGGGAAACCATGTGTCCATGGTAACCATCCACATAAAGACGCCGGACACAGCAGAGCATCCGCCGAACAGCAAGGAGGCGTGCAGAGTCGCAGCACAAAACTGCCGTAGTGACTAAATGGTAAAAATGTATCGGTCAATGAGAGGACACATTACTTCTCAGGCATCTGGGTATATGTCTATCTACAAAATATTAGAATAATAGTACAAAGAATTATCGCATAATGTGAATAAATGCTGACTAAATCAAAGGTGCAAAATAATAATAAACAATATAAAAAAGAAAAATAAACAATATCCCTAATGCACTCGAGAAAAATTATAATGCTACACAAATAATATATGAAGAAACCAAAAAACAGAAACAAAAACATAATATGTAACTATGAGAATAGAAACACCATACATAAACAAAAAATATGTTATATATATGAAAATTCAACAAATAAACAATAAAAATTATGATAAAAATGATAATGATAATAAAGACCAAAATATATGAATACCATAAATTATGTTAAATACAATGAAAAAATCATATAAACATAAAGAAGTTGTGGGTGGAAAAGAATGATGTCCTGTTGAAGTGAAGCAAATGGCCATCACACAAAAGGAACGCTCAATGACCAATGACAGCGTTAATACCTGAATAATAAAGAGAGACAAATATTAAAACGGTTAAAAGAAACTTGTACCAGGCAATGTAATTGCCCTGTAGGTCAAAAAAACAATCAAAACCGCGATCACAAGAAGGACACGAAACTCAGGTTCTCATTCAGTCCTGATGGGTGAACCGTGTTCAACCTCCAGATCCACCTTGTTTCAAGTTGACTTAAACGTTGCGTGATCTTGCCGCCACGTATTCCCAAATCTAGGCAATCAATGCCTCTGACTTTGAAGCCTTTACTTCACAATTGTGATAGATCTTAAAATGTTTCGGTATGGTCTTAAGTACGACATGTCATCCTCATTTGTGGCTGACTCTATGCCAAGCACATGCTCCCTGATCCGAACCTTAAGTTGGCGGGTGGTGAGGCACATAGATCAGGGAGCATGGGCACGTGGCATAGTAGATGACCGCCTTGGTATTACAATTATGTTTTTTGTAGATTTTAAATAATCTCTTACCTGAAGAGTCAGAAAAAGAGTCTGTGCGGACCATGTTGGAAATGCTACACAGTGACGCAGGGGAAAGAACCCTGCGTTCACTGGAAGCACTCAAAAATGTGTGGCGTGGAGATTCAACATAGTGACTTTGGGTCAAATGATCTCGTAATTTTTGGACCTCCGGTATGTTATAAGAGGCTTCTTTGGAATCAACTTCTTAAGGGTGGAATCGGTTTGCAAATAGGCCATGCTTTAGAAATCACTCTCCTAATTCTGTTGGATTGAGAATGAAAGTTGTGATGAATCTAATAGGTTCCGGATTCTTGTCAATCTCAGTTGTTTTGTACAGCAATGTATTCCTCATACTATTTTTGGCCCTATTGTAGGCTTTTTTTTACATCTATGGCTGTAGCCTCTCTCTAGGAAGCGATCCTTCAGGAGTTTCGCCTGGATGTCAAAATTCCAGATCCGTTGAACAGATCCTGCGTAAACGCAGGAACTGTCCAACTGGATTAGAGCGTATCATATGTTTCGGATGGGAGGAGGAGGCGTGCAACAAAACATTGGTGGCAGTGGGTTTCCTAAAAATACTAGTCTGTATATTCTGTGTGATGTCTTTGCTTAACTTGACATCCAGAAATTCTATCTCACTAGCACTGTAAGTGAAGGTCAATCTAATATTGAGATCATTGTCATTAAGTCCCTGAAAAAAATCTTTGACAGATGTATCATCGCCTGCCAGATCAGCAAGATCTTCTGGGGCTGATTGTTCTCTCCTCTCTAGGGGATTGACGTTTTCACCATCTGCGGGCCTAGACACTTTCACAGTGGTGAAAGACCTGCATATATTTGCTAGATCTTTATTGTTTAAAACGTTTCTTTTATAATGATGATGTACATAAACTCTTCCTACAGAGGAGGAACAATCGGCCCTAAGAATTCTGGAGGACCTATCGGAGGAACACAATTCTTCACCTGGAGGTAGGATACCTCCGTCTATCCGTCCGCGCTCCAGGAGGTTCCCCCTCTTTCGAACTGCAGTGCCATAGATCTGTTCGTTAAAGTAGTGATGAAGAATTGGGCAGTATTCCATCTAGAATAATTAATGACAATCTGACCAATGATGAGCGCCAACGACTTAAACATCTCAGAAATCTCCCTGATGTTGTGATTAAGTCGCAGACAAGGGGGGAATATTGTTATATGGCCGAAGAAGATGTATGAGAAGGAGGTGTTCATCAATTTGAACAATAAAATTGTTACAAGAAATTAACATATAACCCTTGTCTGCCTTCTCATCACAACTCAGGGAGATTCTCACTAGAGCCAGATCAGCAGGCACCATCACTAGTGAGCTAGAATTGGCGCTGGTGGTTAAAGAGCCATTATTCCCACCTTTTACCTTCTTCCTAAGGTGCACAAGGATGCACTAAATCCACCAGGTCGACCTATAGTTTCTGGACGGGGGAACTACCTGGAGTGCGTCAATCAATGGATTGACTTCATATTGCACCTTGGTGGAGGTTCTTCCCTCATATCTCAAAGATACAATCAATTACTCCAGAGGGTTGATGGTCTTTCATTAGACAATGATTCAGTATTGGTCACGGCCGATGTTGAATCGTTGTATACGAGCATAAGACATGATGATGGCATTAGAGCAATCCAGTTTTTTCTAAATTTCATCGTCACTGCCTCTGCAATTCAGTCTCTGGTTCTTGAATTGTTGGAGTTCACACTAAACACAATTTTTTTGTTTTTAAGGGGTCCTTCTTCCTGCAGACCAGGGAACAGCCATGGGGGCGGCCTTTGCGCCCTCCTATGCCAATCTGTTCCTGGGTCTGTGGGAGAGGGACCTCTCCTGTCTGATCGGCGGTCGCCTTTGAACCGCGTCCTCTTTTGGGCGCGGTACATAGACGACATCTTGCTGATCTGGCAGGGCGATGATACATATGTCAAAGATTTTTTTCAGGGACTTAATGACAACGATCTCAATATTAGATTGACCTTCACTTACAGTGCTAGTGAGATAGAATTTCTGGATTGTCAAGTTAAGCAAAGACATCACACAGACTATACAGACTAGTATTTTTAGGAAACCCACTGCCACCAATGTTTTGTTGCACGCCTCCTCCTCCCATCCGAAACATATGATACGCTCTATTCCAGTTTGGACGTTCCTGCGTTTACGCAAGATCTGTCAACGGATCTGGAATTTGACATCAGGCGAAACTCCTGAAGGATCGCTTCCTAGAGAGAGGCTACAGCCATAGATGTATAAAAAAGCCTACAATAGGGCCAAAAATAGTATGAGGAATACATTGCTGTACAAAACAACTGAGATTGACAAGAATCCGGAACCTATTAGATTCATCACAACCTTTCATTCTCAATCCAACAGAATTAGGAGAGTGATTTCTAAAGCATGGCTATTTTGCAAACCGATTCCACCCGTTAAGAAGTTGATTCCAAAGAAGCCTCTTATAACATACGGAGGTCCAAAATTTACGAGATCATTTGACCCAAAGTCACTATGTTGAATCTCCACGCCACACATTTTTGAGTGCTTCCAGTGAACGCAGGGGTACTTTCCCCTGCGGTCACTGTGTAGCATTGTTCCAACATGGTCGCACAGACTCTTTTTCTGACTCTTCAGGTAAGAGATTATTTAAAATCTACAAAAACATTAATTGTAATACCAGGTGGTCATCTACTATGCCACGTGCCATGCTCCCTGATCTATGTTGGCCTCACCACCCGCCAACTTAAGGTTCGGATCAGGGAGCATGTGTTGGCATAGAGTCAGCCACAAATGAGGATGGACATGTCGGTACTTAAGACCATACCGAAACATTTTAAGATCTATTACAATTGTGATAGTAAAGGCTTCAAAGTCAGAGGCATTGATTGCCTAGATTTGGGAATACGTGGCGGCAAGATCACGCAACGTTTAAGTCAACTTGAAACAAGGTGGATCTGGAGGTTGAACACGGTTCACCCATCAGGACTGAATGAGAACCTGAGTTTCGTGTCCTTCTTGTGATCGCGGTTTTGATTGGTTTTTTGACCTACAGGGGCAATTACATTGCCTGGTACAAGTTTTTTTAAACCGGTTTTAATATTTGTCTTCTCTTTTATTATTCAGGTATAACGCTGTCATTGGTCAATTGAGGCGTTCCTTTTGTGTGATGGCCATTTTGTTTACTTCAACAGGACATCATTCTTTTCCACCCACAACTTCTTTATGTGTTATATGATTTTTTCAATTGTATTTAACATAATTTATGGTATTTCATATATTTTGGTCTTTATTATCATTATCATTTTTATCATAATTTTTATTGTTTATTTGTTGTATTTTCATATATATAACATATTTTTTGTTTATGTATGGTGTTTCTTATTCTCATAGTTACATATTATGTTTTTGTTTTCTGTTTTTTGGTTTCTTCAGTATATTATTTGTGTAGCATTATAATTTTTTCTCGAGTGCATTAGGGATATTGTTTAATTTTTCTTTTTTTATATTGTTTATTATTATTTTGCACCTTTGATTTAGTCAGCATTTATTAACATTATGCGATAATTCTTTGTACTATTATTCTAATATTTTGTAGATAGACATATACCCAGATGCCTGAGAAGTAATGTGTCCTCTCATGACCGATACATTTTTACCATTTAGTCACTACGGCAGTTTTGTGCTGCGACTCTGCACGCCTCCTTGCTGTTCGGCGGATGCTTGCTTTGTCCGGCGTCTTTATGTGGATGGTTACATGGACACATGGGTTTCCTCCTCATGACGCCGGCGCAGTGTGGCATTGTCGGTCGTTGCAGCAACGGAGGCGTCACTTCCGGGTCGCGGCATTGAACTTCCGGTTCACGGATACTTAAGCCTCCGGTTCTGAGTCTATAAACACGCCCCTGACGAAGGCAATCGTGCCGAAACGCGCGTCGGGGCAGACGTGCAGACCCAGGCTCCCACCCTATGCCATTGGAGAGAGGTAACAACGTCTTTATGACACTGGTCAGTTTCAAGCAGGTAGCATAGGAATTATTCATGCACCCTCTCTTTGCTTCACCAAAGGGACATGCATTTGTATGACATCGATAATAATTCCCTTAATAGTACTAATGTCCGTTTCATATAGGTGACCCATTGGCATACGGGGCGTCAGTATCATGTTTTATATGGACACTATGTCGGTATTCTAATATATAGCCAGTTAGTACTTTTAGTTGCTGGGCATGTGCGACTCCCTTTTTGTGCATATCTGCACTTGTCCTTGTGGCTCATTTGTCCGGCATTGTTTTTTCGCCTTTTACCTGTACTTTGACACATGTGTGTATTGTTTCAATAAAGATTTTGTCATTTTTCTATAGAAGCCGTTTTTCGTTGTTTTTTGTGATGGTTACATCACACTAGGCATATGAACCAGCTTTGGCTCCCACAGAAACTTGCAGAAGTGCTATTCCACCCGGGTTTTTGCTTTTAGTTCCCCCCATCATTTTTTTTAACAGGAAAATGCCCAAAACACCCCCGGGCTGGGGAAGGGCTTTTTGGGACCAAGAAGGAGAGTGTTGGGGTGCTACGCCAGTGCCCGGGCCCCCACAGTCACCAGACCTAAACCCCAATTGAGATGGTTTGGGGTGAGCTGGAACCCCAGCTTCAATTTTGAAATAAAACCCAACAGTGTCACAGCAAAGCACCCCCCCCCCATACAACCCCCTCCTCCAAGTTCACGGTTGGGGAAAGGATGTAGGACCGTTATTTTCTGGTGCAAAACAGTAAAAAGCAAAAGGGGCGCCATTTTGCTGGACAAAAAAACTTGCCTCCATCAAAATGGCACCAGCGGCGGCGAGTGCGCAGTAGCATTTACGGAATGTGATAGATGCTACTGCGTAGGAGCTGCTGCTGGCACCATTTTGTTAGAGAAAAAAAAAATTGGCTACATCAAAATGGGCCAGTAGCGGCATCTGCGCAGTAGCATCTATCAGCGATAGATCTATAGCTCAGGCGCCGCCTCTGTTCCATTTTGATGAAGATAATACTGTATATATATATTTTTTTTACCGCAATAGTATAGGACTGAAGCATAAATACATATATGCATATCAGGCATTGTTCATGATACATAGGCGCCATTTTGATGATTTTTTTTATCTTTTTTTGTAACCATACCATAGTATATTCACTATGTAGAATAGAAGGGCAGGAATCAGTGACCTGTCATAAGCCAAACGATATGAATATCTAAGCAGAGCACCACATAAAAAGCCGATTTGGAGCATGAGAATCTCATTAACTGAAAACTACAAATACAGATTAAACAACAACCACAAGACGGATTTCATCAACCTGGTATCATTTTCATCAATATAACAGCGCCAACATGACACTGTTTGTAAGTTACTCAGCACAATCCTGCTGACAGATTCGCTTTTACATTCTCCAGTTCCTTTGCTATATAATATATAAACGGCGACTAACTGAGACAAAACCGTGTATAAATAAAGATATTTATTGCACCCAAGTCTACAGTTATATTATTAAATTACAACACTAACACGTATACAATAATAGCACACAATACTAATATACAATTAAACCCACAATAACCTAATTATATTTCCATCACCGAAAAAACACAAAAACACAACATACATTAATTACAGCCCAGTTGCCTATCACTTGATATCCCTGCAGTGATACTTAGCCGTTTTTGAAGATGAGGCTGATCCTGGGCTGCAGATGTGCTGCTGGAGCAATAAAATGCTAATTAATTATTTAAAAAATCATACATTGTGATTTCTGGTTTTTATTTTTAGATTCTGTCTCTCACAGTTGAAGTGTACCTTCGATAAAAATTACAGATCTCTACATTCTTTGTAGGTGGGAAAACTCGCAAAATCTTTAGTGTGTCAAATACTTATTTTCCCTACTGTATATATATTAGGGGGCACTTCCCTTTACAGTTAGACACATGTTTATTTCCTTTGCATGTATTAGAACAACACAAAAAAACTGAAAGAAATTGGACATTAGAGATGGGCATACCCAAAAGTTCGGGGTCCGTACCGAACATTTACTGTTCGGGCACGGACTCTGAACTCCGTGGTACTGTTAGGGTTCAGCCCACGAACACCAGGTGTTTCTCACGCTGTCATGTGCAGCGCGGCAAGCACTGCCTCTGATTGGTGGTAAAATCATTACCACGGCCACACAGCCGCATTTCCATGCAGTCAAATGCAGCGTGAGACACAGCTGTGATCGGAGGTAAAAAATTTACCTCCAGTCACTGGTGTTGGCTGAAGGGATTACTGCTCCATCAGCCTACGCCTGTTGGCACCATTAACAGTGAGAGCAGGCTGCAGCTGATGGGAATATGCATTACCCGACGCCTGCACTCTAAATGAATAATTAAAAAAAATAAAGTCTCAGCTGTCAGCTTTAGCATGGCTGGTTATCAAGAATAGAGGATCCCCACGCTGTTTTTTTAAATTATTATTTAATTATTTAAAAAAAATCTTTTTAAAAAAAAAAAGCGGGGGCCGGGCCCCCCCCCCCCTTTTTTTGAAAAACCCAGCCAAGAAAAAAGCAGCCCCAAACTGGGAGCTGGTATTTCGGGACTGGTAAGGGGCCAGGGTTTTTGGGCCCCCCCACAGTTTAAAAAAATATCACCCCAAAAAGCTGCCCCAGAAAAGGCAATTATTAGATGTGGCCCAATTCTGGAAATTTTGGTGGTTTTTCTCATTTTTCCCCTGGGGGAATTTGAAAATTTGGGGGTTTCATATTTGAGGGGTTGGTATCCCCTTTTGGGTTTTTTGCCCATGACATCAAGGAAACCGGCTTTTTAAATTGTAAATAAACCCCCCAGCAAGAAAAAAAGTATTTTTTTGAAATAAAAACACATTTTTTCCTTTTTTTTGAAAAATAAAAAACCATAGTTATAACTCACCTAGCCCAATTTCCCTTTAAAGCAGGGTTTCCCTGTAAAAAAAAAAAAAAAAAAACAACAAAATCTTTCCCGTCTGTCGTTCTGCCCCACATCGTTTTTATGTCGGGGGATAACAGTTTTCAACCTGGTTGGTTTACCAAGATGGGACTGTCCCGGTGAAAATATGGGAAGGGAGTTGTGTGTAGCGCAGACCCAGTACCAGTGGTGACATTTTGAGGTTATTCCCGGGGCACTGAGGCTTTTTCCCCGCGGGGGCCTTTAAAACTGGGGTTTGCCCTTGGGGGCCCTCCCCACTAGCCCCAGTGAGAAAAGTCTCGGGTTTGCGAGGCGAGAAACCCCCAGTTAACTGTGAAAAAATTCTCTTTTTCTCCAGTAAATTTTTTTTAAAACCTCAATGCTGCACAATGGACTATCTCACTAAAGGACAAAAACAGTTTCTTTGGGCCCGGTGGGAAAAAAGGCCTCGTGATGGGACGGTAACCCCACCGTTGCTCATGATGCTGGCTTGGGGCTCGTCATCAGCGGCCCTCACCCTGGGGGTACATTTTAGCCTGTCCGGGTTGGGAAAACTTTTTACCCCCGGGGACGGGAATTACCCAAAGGAAAGAAAAATTGGGACAGGTGTAAAGGGATATGGTTTGTTTTTTTTTTTTTGCTTTATTACAGGAAAAATGAGGGCCCCTTTAGTGGGAATGGGGTGTTAGAATTGTGTTTAACGGTGTTTGTTTTTAAATTAAAAAAAAAGGGAAAAAAAAAAGTGTGCTTTCTTTTTATTTCAAATAAAAGTTTTTTTTTTCTTGCTTTTTTTTTTGAAAAATGAAAAACACACTAAAACCCAGTTAAAAAGGGAAAAGAATTTAAAACTAAATTCTTGGGGTGCCCCCCCTAAGCATAAAGAAAAAAAGGAAGAAAAATTTTTAAAGGGAAATTTTGTAAACCCAAAAATTGTTTGAAAAATTTCAACAATCTCAAGGTTAAAAACTCCATTTCCAGGATTGTGAAAATCCTTTGCCCAGTTTTGAAAATTAATCAAAAAGCTTAAACCCCAAGGAATTTGTACAAATCTCCCGGAAACGTGGAAAGGGGCGGGGAAAAAACTGATAAAAATTTGGGAAAACGCAGGTTTACCCGGGGATGGTGGAAAGCAGTTTTAATCAATTTTCAAAAAAATTAAAGCTGCCCTGCAGGCTCGGGGCCCCAAAGAGCTATAAATCGACATTTGAACAAAATTAAATGCGGGGTAGTATAGTGTACTTTTCCCTTATAGGTTTTTTGTGTTTGGGTTGCGGGGGAAAAAAAAGGAGACATAGGTTAAAGGGAAAGGGATTTTTATTACTTCATACAAGAAAGCGGGAAAAATTTTAAACACAGTTTTGGGGGAACAGGGGACAGGAGAAAAAGCGGGGCCAGAGTAATTTTAAAAGGCACTACTTAAATCCCCAAAGAAGGTTCAGGACTCTTCTCTGTAGGGTAATTCCTCTGAAAACGGGGGGATTCCCCAAACAGAGGTTTCCAGGGGCCCAAAAGTGTTCAAGGTTCCTATTTTGGGAAAATAGTGGATTTAAAAGTCCAAGGTTTCAGGAGTCAGGTCACAGAAGCTGAGGTTTTGATTCAGGGCCTGATTTTTCAGTGAGGCTGCTTAAGAAGAAGGGGAAGAATCAGGGCGGGAACATAAAAAACGGGAAAAATCCAAAATTAAACCTGAGGGCAAGAGAAGCGGGAAAGGACGAAAGCAAAAGGGCCCGAGGGAAAAATGAGTTTCAAGGTACTTGTCAACGAGACAAAGAACCTTACTTTTTTTTTTCTATGGTAAAAAACCCAAAGGAGGCCCCATGCTGTCAAGGGGGTATTTAAAAAAATAGACTGAATTTGTAAAAATGTTGAAAGTAAAAAAAAAATCTTTCTGGGGAAACCCATCTTTAAAACAGATGAAAACCAAACTAGGTTTTCGGTAAGGCCGGGGCCCAACTTGCGGTGTGGGTGAAAAAAATTTGCGGATTTCTCTCGCACCCTATCCCCATCATTTGCGGGGTGGCCTTGGGCCCGGGGAAGTGTGCGGCTGCATAGAATTCAGGCAGCCGACACCCCGCCCCCAAAAAGCCGGCGGCTTTTGTGGGTTTTGATGCAAAGGACTCGCAAAAATTTTTTCTGGTTTTTGCTCATAAGTGTGCCCCCACCCAAAAACCCACATCTTTCTACTGTTTTCCTTTAAAACAGAAGAGGTTACAAAAAATTAAAAACACAAGCCCTAGAGTCAAATTGATAGAGGTTTCAAAGATGTTGAAAGCTTTTCGGGGTTTTTGCTCTGAGATCGCCTTTCGGGGGGTAGAGGGTTTTTGGCATAGAAACGTTCATTCAGAGACAGCGTTTTTTTTTAAAAATGGCCGAAAAAGTTTTATTAAATTTCCCCAGAAACGGATAAAAAAAAAATTTCATAAACATAAGCCCTGGGTTGCCCAGCCCTTACAAAACCTTAAAATGGGTTTTCCCTATTTTTCCCGGGGTCCCCCCCGACTCTAACACCCGGGGCCCAAAAACAAAACATTGTTCAGCTTTTTTCCCAGCATGGAGTTTCACAGAGTCTCCTCCTTGGTCTAAAGGGGCCCCTTCAAGGCCGATTTTGGGGAGAGTCCCCCCTATTCAGCAGTTTTCCCCGCTTGGATTTTAAAGAAAATACCCCTTTTGGGTCCGGGGTTTACATCGAGCCCCCGACTGAGCAGCTCAAACTCCTGGAGGATCCTTTTGTGCCGGGGACTCCCTGTCCAGATAAGCGAGCTCTCTGCCTGTGTTCGCAGACCCTTTTTCTGGTCTCCAAATTTAAGAGCTAAATTGGTTTCGGCCGGGTTTGCAAGTGTTTTTCTGAATGTGGGGGTTTTGTGACCTTTTTTCTCCCAACTGGGTTTACAAAGCCACACTTTTCCTTTTACCATTACAGCACGTACCTAGGTGAAATGTACCCCCCATTGGCCCAAATATTCCTTCACTGTTTACAAAAATTCCCCCCCCTTTTCTCCAAAACCGGAGGGGGGTTTTTTTCCAGACTGGAGGAGGGTTTCAACAACCCAAAAAGAGACAGTGAACTCAAAAAACCAGTCATGGCCTTCATCAGCTTCATTTAAATACTGTCATTCTGTTTCTTCCCCGAGCCATAGCCAACTTTCCGCTTTCTCTTCATTGAAGCACCCGCATTACCTTTTCCCTCCCGGGCCCTATGCTTTTCTCCCGGGCCTGGGGTATCCTGCCGGTTTCATTTTGACCTTGGGCCCGGGGCTCGTTTGGGATATGGGGCCCGGGCCCCAAAGAAGTATGACCCGGCACATCAAAAAACCCCGCTGCTGACTTTTCCCTCAGAAACTCATTTCCCCCTTTCCCTTGGTGCATGCCCATGGGGTCACCAATATCACAGGAAGGGGTTTTGGGGGGGTTTTTTCTTTTTTCTAGTTCCCCTTGAAAACCCCCTTTAGCACATCTATTTTTTGAATAACCCGGGGGACTATAAAGTCTTTTTTCACAGACCTTAAGTCCTTGCCATGGCTCTGAATTTTTTAAACTACTCTGTTCAAAATTTTTTTGGGTGTAGAAAGGGCAGATCGTTTTTTTTGGGAGTCCAATAATTTTATCCCCTTTGTCTTTCCCGCTGAATTGTAATTTTTCTTCCGTGACAACAGCTTTTTTATATAGGGCCCTTTGGGTTATTTGGGGCGGGATTTGCTCTTTCAACGAAGAGATTCCCTGTATTTTCCCTTTTTTTTCATTGACTTTCTTTACGAAGATGCTCATGGTTTCATCCCCAAATCCTTATCACAGTTTTTGGGGTTTTTTTGAGAAAATAATTTAATTCCTTGGTACCCGTTTTGGGCGTCCTTTTTTAAATCCCTTTGGCCCCTTCTTAGGCCTTTTTTTCCCGGTTTGAACATGCTCAGAAGGGGCCCCACCCTCCCTTTTTTTAAAATTCTACCCCCTTTAGTCACATATTTTGGTCTCCAAAAATCTCCATTTATTTCCCGCTCTCAAGGTTTTCCCTTTATAGCTGCATCTGTTTATCAGAACCCCGGCCCGGGTTTTTCTCTTTTTCCACGTTCTGCATCCTATCTGGGTTCCCCTGTGTCTGGGAGCGGCCCAAAGGAGTGACACAACCCCCCCCTTTTCCCTTTTTTTGGGGCGTTTGGGTCGATTTTTGACTCCTTTAAAGTGGCTTGGGGCCACCAATGCCAGCCCGATGTCTCCAAAAAATTTAATTTTTGATTTTTTCCCGGGGTCCTTGGTTTTCACTCGGGAACATGCTGGGGGTCCGGGCGCCGAACTTCCCGCCCGGCTTCACCGGAGTTGCAGCTTTGTTTCCCGGGCCCGTAAAACCCGTCCACGCCCCTGTCCTTTTGGCCGAAAAAAAAAGGGGTTCCTGGAAAAGGGGTCAGTCCCCATATCTTTTGTCCCTTTTTCCCCACAGTTCACTTGGGGGAAACCCCGTTCTGATGAGGGGATCTGTTGTGAATGGGGGTTTTAGATGGTTTTTTAGCAGAGGTTCCCCTTTGGGGGTTACAAACGGTGGGGGTCTGCCCGTGAGATTGTTTAGGACTGGGAATCGGTGTTACTGATGGTTTTATAAGGGAAATCCCTTTTTATCAGGGTTTCCCGGGGATCAATTGTTCTGGGCTGAATTTCCTTTTATTCCCGGTTTTCCCCTTTTAGCCCGCTGTGTCGTGTTCCTGCATCTCCCGCTATCAGATAAGGGCTTTTTTTTCTTTTTGTGTATTTTTTTGCATTTTGTCCTGCAATTTTGTGGGGGCCTTTAGGGTCCCTCCCGGGGGGTTTTTTTCCCCCTCAGTTTAGTTTCCCGCCACTGATGTTTGTACTTTTTTCTTTTTCCAGTTTTTTCAGTGGGCCCGCTGTTTTTGATTTTGTTACCCAGAGAACTAATTTGGTGGTAGAGGGTGTTTTGAAACTCAGGTGTTTTTTAAAATTTGTAGGTTGGGCTTTTTAGGGGTTTTTTGGGATTGCAAAAACCCCCCCCAATCCTTTTTTTTTTCTATTTAGTTAGTTTGGGCCCCGCGTTTGGCATACTATTTTTTTTTTGTGTCAGTATTTCTTTTGTTAACCGCCATTAATTGTTTTTTGGGGGGTTTCTATTATCTTTGGGGGTTTTGCTCCGGGGCAAATTAGCTTTCCTATTTCTAATTTTTGGTGTAGTTTGTTTTCAGGCTGTGACCCAGGCGTTTGGACCAAGTAGGGAAAAATCCAGGCTGCCCCTTGTTGTGGTGGTTTTGTCATGGTACTGCAATCTCAAAATTTCCCAAATGCTTGGTGGATTGCTTTTTTGCCCGCATCCTCGCTACCGAAAAAAAAACAAGGGATCACCGGCCCAAAAATTGAAAAATTTTATGGTACTCACAGAAGGGAAAAAAAAATTTTGAAAGAAAAAAGGTTGTAAAAGTTGTTTAGAGATATTTTTTTGTTGGGTTTCATTTTTTTTTCCCCCTGTTTCTTGGGTGTGGGGGGATCTTTTCTCCCCAAAGGAGTTTGCCGGGGTTTTCTGGCCCTGTGGATCAGCTTTCCACTGGGGGTTCAGAGTAAATTTCTGCATATTTGCTAGGTTGCCTGTTGTGGGCCCAGGATTCCATGCCCGATTTGTTTTTGGGGGTCGAGCTAAGTTTCAAATTTCAAAATTTAAATTTTTAATTGTTTTTTGCCTTAAAAAATTGTCCTCAGGGAAGAGCGCGCAGGGGTTTAAAATTTTAAAAACTCTCTCCTGCGCGGGGGGATCCCCAGGATTGGGGGTTTTTCCTGCACCTGGGGATCCTGTTTTGAGTGGGTGTTGAGCAATTTTTTAAGGGTTTGGGGTTATTTTCCCCATGAGCCTAATGTCACTGAAACAAACTGAAAAAAAACCCTTTTTGGGATTAAAAACAGGGGGGCCCTTTTGACGCTTTAGTTTATACTGTCGAGATTCCGTTGGTGGGGGTCCCGACCAAATGGAATGACAACGCTTTTGGGAGCCCTTTTCCGGGAAAAAAGGGTTTTCGTTTAAAGTAAAGGTTTTTATGGTGGGGTTTTCCCCGTCCCCCCTGGTCTCAATGTTCTATGTCCCTTAGCGATTCAAAAGGAAAAGAGTTTTCCCTAGCGGGAAGTATGCGTGGGAAAAGTGTTACCTTGTGATCCCGTTTTGAACCCATGCAGTGGTTTTTAGGGGTGGGGTTTTGGGGCACAGGGTCATGAGTTTCAAAAGCGCAATGGGTTAAGTTTCTACTTTTGGTGGGTGCCTTTTTTGCTATTTTCAGTCTGCCCTTAGCGGGGAAGACGTTTTGCACGCTCCGTTGTTTGGGTGTGTTCAGACTAAGTTTTTTTTAACTGTCTGTAATGTATGTAGTTTCAAATTCATATAGCGTCTTTTGCTTGGGGGGCGATTTAAAAAAGGAGTCACAGGTTTTTTTAGAAAAGTCCCGGGATTACTTCATACAAGTTGGCAGAAAAAAGTCACACAGTTTTCAGAACAGTAACAGGAGACACAGGGAGGCCCGAGTAATCCAAGCTCAGGGAATCACTCTCAAACGATTCAGGATCTTCTTCTTTTGTTACCGTTTTGTCCCTGCAAACGTGGGGTTCCCTTTTAATGGAAAGGGGTTAAAAGTCCCCAAGTGTTCAGGTTCCTCAGTAGGAATAGTGGAGTACAAGGGCCAAAGGGTTACAGTAGTTTAAGTACAGGTTTTATGCAGGCAAATTTTGAAAACCTGATTGCTCAGCTGTGGGGCCCGTTAAAAAGCAAAGGGAGAGAATTTTAGGGGGGGAACATGCAACTGGAAAAATCCCTTTTTAATGGGGCAAGATAGCTGCGAAAGACAGAAAGTTTAAAAAGGCTGACGAACAAACTGAGTTTCAGGAAAATTTTTACATAGAAAACCCTTTCCCCTGTCACTCTGATTGGCTCTTGTCCTCATTTTTTTGTCAGGGTTTTGTTGGGTTTGGGGGAGGTATTAAAATGTTTGGTTTTTGTTTTGCTAAACGTTTTTTGGGTTTCCCCGATTCCCCCCGAAGTCTATTCCCCCCCGGGGGGTCGATTCTACCCTTTGGCTGGGGAATTAAAACCCCCCCTTTTTTACTTTAGGGGATAATGAGGGTTGGGAAAAAGAACCCGGGTGCTGCAAAATTTTTTGGTTTTGTATAATCTGCATGACATTATCATGCTGGGTTTCCCCTTTGGGTTTCGGCATAATCCCGTTTTGGATTGGAAAAATGTGGCTGTAACCCGTTGGGGGTGCCAAAGTGTTATTTCTAAAAACTCCCGTTTTTTTTTTGGCCCCCCCCCAGGTCAGGTGTTCCTGGGCTTTTTGATTGATTTTTTTGATGTTTTTTAGCGAAAGTAAATCTGCTTTTTTTCCCTTTCCTCCCCATAGGGCATGACTTCATATTGAATTAGTGCCCGGGGAGTTTTAAATTTCCCCAAATTTTGCCCTTTTTAAATTGTCTGTACCTGAAAATGGGCGGGTATTTCGGTTTTATATCAAGGAAATTTTGGAGAAAGGGTCTATCAGGGCCCTCCTCTTCCCCTTGGTGCCGGTTTTTTCTTTGTGGCCAAAAAAAAATGGTTCATTAAGGGGCCCGGGGATTTTTTATCGTCTCTTGGGAAAAATATTTTCTGTGGGGTTTTTCAAATTCCCCTTACCCTTTATTTTGACCTGTTTTCCCGGGGTTAAAAAACGTACTTGGGGGTTTTCCCAACTTGACCCCAGGGGGGGGTTTAAAAATTTTTGGCCCTTAAGGGAAGGGGATGAGGGAAGACGGGCTTTCAAACCCTGAAGGGTTTTTTGAGTCCCTAGTGATCCCCTTTGGGGCTCACTAAGCCTTCGTTTCCAGCCTTCTTAATGCTTTTTCAGGGATTTTGTGGAAAATTTTCTGTTTGTTATTTGGAGTAATTGTTTTTTTTTAATGACGGGGACTCTCAGTAAAAAATTTCAAACTGATTCCAGATTTTGAGAGAGAAAGTTGTTGTGAAGGATCAAAGTGTCTTTTGGCGTAAAAGGGGTTCATTTCTGGGATTCATTTTGTCCCATCGTTATTGAAATGGACCGGCAAGGTTCAGGGCCCTCTGTGATTGGGGCCAACCTACTTCATTAAAGGCTTTCAGAGAATTTTTTTGGGGTTTTGCAATTTTTTCGTAAAATTATTGGAATTTTTCGGTTATTTTTAAACCTTAATGATTTGACCAAAAAAGGGGTTTGATGTGGTGAAAATTTGGGCCCCCTGAGGCAGTCTTGAAAAACAGGGAAGCAGAGATTCACTTTCTCCGTTCACGGCAGCCTGATTTTCTTGCCCTTTCAGGTGGAGGTTGATGCCTTAAAATTGGGGCAGGGCCGTTTTGTCCCAAAAAAATCCAAACCTCAAAAGTAAACCTTGGCCCTTTTTTCCTCGAAAATTTTCTCCCATGAACGTAATTATCGTGGGTAATCGGGAGTTATTGGCCCTGAAGTGGGCTTTTGAAGAGTGGAACATTGGTGGAGGGGGCCAAAAATCGGGGGTGGTCCTTACGGCCAAAGAATTGGTCTATTGGAATCTGCCAAGCGATCAATCCTAACAGGCCCGGGGGCCTTTTTTTTTAAAACGTTTTAATTTTGTGGGGTTTCCTTTTTCCTGGACTAAGAATGTTAAGGGGGATGCCCTTCGAGGGGTTTTCCCTTTCGGACTCTCCGATTATTGATCTTCTGTTATTTTTGAAAGGGGTAGTTCTTTCCCCCATCTGCCCAAATTTGGATTGCCTGGGGGGGTTTCAGGGGGGATGGCCCGAGTGCTGCCCTGTTGGAAAATGTTTGTCCGGACCCGTTAAAAAAGTTGTGTTTTCTGGTTCATTGTTCCCCATTGGCTGGGCATCCCGGGAAATTTTTTGGTACCAAGATTGGTTAGTCGGTCCTTTTGGTGGCCTTCCCGTCTCGTGTGCAGGGGGAAATTTGTGCAGTCCGCGGGACTTCTCTCGCTCCCCGCCCTTTCTCTCGCTCTAGGGTTTGTTTTTTGGCCCTTTGCCTTTCCCAAGAGCCCGGGGCCCATACTTATGGATTTTCATTTTCCGACCTTTTCCTGTTTTTTTAAGAATGCCCCCATCTGGGTAATTTGTGATGGGGTTTTCCAAAAAGAACTTTGTGCCATTACCTAAGTTGCCTTCCTCCTCTGAAAATTTGGTGGGTTTGTTCCTTTTACACGTTGGGGTTGGGTTCAACGGCACCTGAGAACATTGTGTCTGACAAGGAGTTTCCCTTTTTTCAGTTTTTTGGGGGATTTTTTTTTTTTAAATGGGTGTTCAATTTTCTTTCCCTCGGGGATTTTATCCTCAGACCAATGGTTTTAAACGTAGAACAAACCGAATTGGAGACTTATCTAAAATGTTTGGCTGTGTAGGGGTAGGGTTTTTTGTGCCTTTGGGTGAGTTTGCCTTAATAAAAGGGTAGCCTGCCCCTTTTATGTCTCCATTTTCTGTTTAAAACTGGGTTTTTACCCCCGTTTTCTTCAGGCGCGGGGGTTTGTTGTCCAGGTGTTGATCTGTTGTGGAGCGTATGAACAGATTTGGGGCAGGAGTGGAGAGGTTGTCCCCCCTTCAGGGAAGGCCCATTTGGGTTTTTTTTAAACCCGGCAAAGGGGCGATGGCCCTCGTTTAAAGGGGGGGACTTGGTTTGGTTGTCCTCAAAGAATTTCCCATGAGAGTGCATCTCCCAATTTAAGCAGGTTCATTGGGCCTTATAAGACGGGTTATTAATCCGTTTCTTTTCGTTTGCTTCTTCCCGGACATTTAAGATCCAAAACGTGTTCCCAAGTCTTGTGAAGAGGGTTTGTTGAGCCATGGTTCTGTGCTGTGCCTCCTGAC
>JARQOD010012239.1:0-20421 GCA_033576555.1 Oophaga sylvatica | reverse complement strand
TTTCTGTTTTTTTGGTAATCGATTAATTAGAGAAAACCGTGATGTATTGAAATAAACATTGAAACACACTGCTCCTTTGTGTTGACATGGGAAAGCTAAAGAAACAGCCAATAAAAAGGAAGAGAAATGAAACTTGCACATGTTGGCCAACCCTTGGGTACAATTTTCAAGAACCTGAAGGGTGCCTCGTTCATCTGTACAAACAATTATATGTAAGTACAAACAAGAAGGGAATGCCGCCTCATACCGCTCAGGAAGGAACGGGTTCTGTTTCCCTTAGATAAATGTCTTTGGTCCGACTGCAATCATTCAAGGACAAAACAAAAGACCTGTGAAGATGAGGCAGAAGGGAGATTGTGAAATTCCCAGTCAAACGAGTACTGTATCAACATGGGTGAAAGGCCACTTTGCCGTCCCCCCCAAAAAAATATAAAAAAGCCAATTAAGTTTGCAAATGCACACAGGAGCCAATATCAATTTTTGGAGACATGTCCTGTTCTGATAAACTAAAATTGAACTTTTGGGCATGCCATCATTATGTTTGGGTAAAAAAAGGAAATTGGAAGCTGAAGAACACCATCCCAAGGTGAAACAGGGGATAGCGATATGTTTGGGGATGTTTAGTGCAGGAGGGCGGTCACTTTACAAATACTGTAAATACATCATGAAAAAAAAGTTTAAAAGTGGCAATAGAAGCAACATCTCCGAATCAGCCAGGAATTAAAGCTTGGATGTAAATGGGTTTTCCAAAAATGGACAATGATCAGAACTACTGCCAAAATGGTAACAAAGGCTTAAGATAAAAAGTCAATATTTTCAGGGCCAAATCACAAAGCCCTGATCTCAACCTATTGAAAGGGTATGGACAAAGCTGAAAAGGAGGTCGAGAAAGGGAGACCCAAACCTGAATCAGTTACCCCGTTTTGTAAGGCGAAATGGGCCCAAATTCCAGCTAACTTTGTGAGATTTGTGGAAGGAAACCCAACATTGACCCGTCATTCATTTAAGGCAATGACACAAAATACAGTGAAATTATGTAAAATTTTACTTTGCAGTAAAAAAAAGGGCCTTCCCAACATTCCTCCTCATTATAATGGCATTTGGAAAATATTACCCCTTCACCCCAGAGCTTTTTTTCGATTTTTTTTTTTTTTTTTAGTTTTACCTCCCCTTTTTCCAACCCAAAAAACTTTTTTATTTTTCCATCAATAGGCCATGTGGGGGCTTATTTTTTGGGGGACAATTGTATTTTGAATAACACCATTTGGTTTAACCATGTCGTGTACCTAAAAACGGGAAAAAAAATTACAAGTGCGGTGAAAATGGCAAAAAAGTGCAATCCCACATTTTTTGTTGGGTTTTTTGCTAGGTTCACTAAATGCAAAAAGATGCCATTATGATCTCCGTCATTACAGTTCATAACACAAACATGTCAGGTTATTTTTTATCTAAGTGGTAAAAAAAAATCCAAATTTGTTAAAAAAAAAAATTGCGCCATTTTCCGAGACCCTAGTGTTCTATTTTTCGTGATCTGGGTTGGGTTTGAGGGCTTTATTTTTTGTGCACCGAGCTGACGTTTTAAATGATTATCAACGTTTATGCAAATGCGTTCTTTTGATCGCCCGTTTTGTGTTTTAAAGCAATGTTGCAGTGACCAAAAGCATAATTCTGGCGTTTTGAATTTTTTTCTCGCTACGCCGTGTAGCGATCAGGTTAAACCTTCTTTTTATTATAGATCAGGCGATTCTGAATGTTTGATACCTGATAGTGTATGTTTGATTTTTCTTTTATTGTTTTATTTTGATTGGGCGAAAGGGGAATGATTTGAACTTTTCGCTTTTTTTTATTTTTTTTTAATTTTTAAAACACTTTTTTTTTCTATTAGCCTCCAGATCGCCCATATTGCAGATTTACTGCATTACTTTGAACGCCGACCACCGGGCGCTCTCACAGCAATGTGCCGGCAACGACCATAAAGGTCTCTATGAGACCTCTGGTTGTCAAGGCAATGCGTCGCCGACCTCCGTATCACGTGATGGGCGTCGGCGATGCGCTCACTTTGGCCCGGCGGCCGGAGCTCTAGTTAAATGGCCGTGTCAGATTTGACAGCCGGATTTAACTAGATAATAGGCGCGGGGCGGATGGCGATTCCGCTTGCGCCTATTGCGGGCATATGTCAGCTATTTAAAACAGCAGACATGTCGCGACTTTGAGGTGGGCTCACCACCTGAGCCCACTCAAAGCAGGGACCTTACCGAGACGTACTATCCCGTCATCGGAAAGGAAGGGGTTAATTAATTATGGTAATCCTAATTGACCTAAAATGGGAAAGTTTATTCTGAATTCATGTGAGATATTGGGAAAAACATGCATATGTGTCTTTTATATAGTGTAAGTAACTTTGGTTTCAACTGTACACCAGTCCCATGTTTGCTTTATGATGTATATAGACCACTCCCAGTGTTTCCTATGTGATAGATTTTACACGTCACAGTGTGTATCCTATGTACAGTAATGTATATTCTGTACAGTCATGGCCAAAAGTTTTGAGAATGACACAAATATATATATTTTCAAATGATCTGCTGCCCTCTGGTTTTTATGTGTGTTTGACAGATGTTTTTATCACAGACAGAAATAATATATAATTCTAAACATATGAGTAACAAAAGCTTATATTGACGTTAGAATGAGTTAATGCAGCAAGTCAATATTTGCAGTGTTGACCCTTCTTCTCAGGACCTCTGCAATTCTCCCTGGCATGCTCTCAATCAACTTCTGGACCAAATCCTGACTGATAGCAGTCCCATTCTTGCACAATCATGCTTTCATTTTGTCAGAATTTTTAGGCTTTTGTTTGTCCACCCGTCTCTTGTTGATTGACCACAAGTTCTCAATGGGATTAAGATCTGGGGAGTTTCCAGGCCATGGACCAAAAATCTCTATGTTTTGTTCCCTGAGCCATTTAGTTATCACCTTTGCTTTATGGCAAGGTGCTGGAAAAGGCATTGTTGATCGCCAAACTGCTCTTGGAGAGTTGGGAAAGTTTCTCTTGGAGGACATTCTGGTACCATTCTTTATTCATGGCTGTGTTTTTAAGCAAAACTGTGAAGAGCCGATTCTTTTGCTGAGAAGCAACCCCACACATGAATGGTTTCAGGATGCTTAACAGTTGGCATGAACAAGACTGGTGGTAGCGCTCACCTTGTCTTCTCCGAATGAGGCGTTTTCTGATGTCACAAACAATCGAAAAGGGGATTCATCAGAGAAAATAACTTTACCCCCAGTCCTCACAGTCCACTGCCTGTACCTTTTGCAAAATATCAGTCTGTCCATGATGTTTTTTCTGGAGAGAAGTGGCTTCTTTGCTGCCCTCCTTGCGACCAGGCCTTGCTCCAAGACTCTCCGCCTCACAGTGCGTGCAGATGCACTCACACCTGCCTGCTGCCATTCCTGAGCAAGCTCTGCACTGCTGGTACCCGATACCGCAGCTGAAACACTTTGAAGAGACGGTCCGGGCATTTGCTGGTCTTTCTTGGGCGCCCTGAAGCCTTTTTGGCAACAATGGAACCTCCCCTCCTTGAAGTTCTTGATGATGCGATAGATTGTTGACTGAGGTGCAATGTTTCTAGCTGCGATACTCTTCCCTGTTAGGCCATTTTTGTGCATTGCAATGATGACTCCCACGTGTTTCTTTAGAGAAACCATGGTTAACAGAAGAGAAACAATAAATGCCAAGCACCAGCCTCCTTTTAAAGTGTCCCAGTGGTGTCATTCTTACTTAATCATGACAGATTGATCTCCAGCCATGTCCTCATCACACCCACACCTGTGTTAATGGAGCAATCACTGAAAAGAGGTTAGCTGGTCCTTTTAAAGGCAGGGCTGCAATGATGTTGAAATGTGTTTTGGGGCGATAAAGTTAATTTTCTAGCCAAAATTGACTTTGCAAGTAAATTGCTGTTAAGCTGATCACTCGTTTAACATTCTGGAGTATATGCAAATTGCCATTAGAAAAAGTGAAGCATAGACTTTGTAAAAATTAATATTTGTGTCATTCTCAAAACTTTGGCCATGACTGTACACCATCTCAGTGTTTCCTATGTGAGGTATATACACTAATCACAGCCTAGTGTTTCCTGTGATATATATAGCAGTTCCATGTGTCATTGAGATGTATATACAGCAGAATCTCAGTGTATTCTATTTTTGCATAGAGATGAGCAACTTGTTTCGAAAACGTTTTCCAATCTCAAATTCAGCACGAACGTAGCACATTTTAATTCATGTGCGTTCGTGTTCCCAAGCATTTTTCCTCAAAGTCATCAAAATTCGGTCATTGGTAAATAATCATGTTTTTGCTAAATGCTTTTGTTAGGACTTTGGCTAGCATAGGGGGTTCTGTAGGATGAGTGAGGAGGAGGTTTTATGAGGGTGGGCAGGTGTATAGGTCAGCGGAGCTTTTAGAGTGTAATTTTTTTAAAATAACTTAATGTGTGTACATTTCAGCAGCCAATGAGGGAGCAAAAACAATCCACAAAACATCATGACACAAGGGCTTCCATCATTGGCTGCTGTAGTCACATGTCCCTCTTCATATAAAAACTAACATGTTGTTTTGCTGGCACCACTTTCTCAGTGTAACAATGCAGAGAGACAGCTCCTGCTGCTGCAAGTTATCATATAGTTAGATAGGATCCTGTCCTATGTGAAATCGACATTCGAGCACTAACTATTTTGTGCTAATAGTGTTGTGCAGCAAGGAGTCCACATTTCTTACTTAAAACACTTGGGCTTTAATACCGTGTAGCAGTCAGGACTCAGGAGGCCCCAGTGTCTAATTAAAATCGTTATGGCTAATATTGGGGTGCAGCCAGTAGGCCCCATTTGCTAATATAAATTATTAGGGCTAATACAGTGTTACAGTCAGGACACAGTAGGCCCATTTTGCTAATCAAAATCATTAGGACTATATTGAGGTTCAGCCAGTAGACCCCTTTGCTAATCTAATAGTGTTGTGCAGGCTTGAGCCACATTTACTACTCAAAATTGTTTGGGCTAATGCTGCATTGCAGTGAGGACTCTGGAAGCCCCATTTGCTAATCAAAAAGGTTAGGACTAATATTGGGGTTCAGCCAGGAGGCCCAATTTGCTAATCAAAATCGTTAGGGCTAATATTGTTATAGTGTTGTTCAGGCCGAAGTCCACATTCCCTACACTTTAATCATTTGAGCTAATACTGTGTTGCAGTCAGCACTCAATAGGCCGCTCTTTGTTAATCAAAATCTTTAGGGCTGGTATTGGGATTTCATCCAGGAGGCCCATTTGCTAATCAAAATTGTTAGGGTTATAGTGTTGTGCAAGCCGGAGTCCACTTTCCCTACTCAAAATCATTTGCAGTCAGGACTCAGAGGGCCCAATTTGCTTAACAAAATCATTATGGCTAACATTGGGGTGCAGCCAGTAGACCCCTTTGCTAATCAAATAGTGTTGTGCAGGCTGGAGTCCTCATTTACTACTCAAAATTGTTTGGGCTAATGCTGTGTTTGCAGTGAGGACTCTGGAAGCCCCATTTGCTAATCAAAATTGCTAGTGCTAATATTGGGGTTCAGCCAGGAGGCCCCATTGCAAATCAGAATAGTTAGGGCGAGTAGTGTTGTGCAGGCTGGAGTCCACATTTCATACTCAAAAAAAATTTGGGCTAATAATATGTTGCAGTCAGGACTCGAGAGGCCCATTTTCTATTCAAATTGTCATGGCTAATATTGAGATTCAGCCACAAGGCCTGATTTGCTAATCAAAATGGCTAGGGCCTAATACTCAGAGTGCCCCATTTGCTATTCAAAATCGTTAACAGCTAATATTGGGGTTCAGCCACAAGGTAACATTTGCTGACAAAATCGTTAGGGCTAATAGTGCTGTGCAGGTAGGAGTCCACATTTCCTACTTAAAATCATTTGGGCTAATACTGTGTGGCAGTCAGGACTCAGGAAGCCCCATTTGCTAATCAAAATCTTTAGGCATAATATTGGGGTTCAGTCAGGAGGCCCCATTGCTAATCAACATTGTTTTGGGCGAATAGCATTGCGCAGCTTAGAGTCCACATTTCCTACTCAGAATCGTTTGGGCTAATACTGTGCTGCAGTCAGAAGTCATATGGCCCTATTTTCTATTTAAAATAGTTACAGCTAATATTGGGATTTAGCTACGAGGTCCCATTGTTAATCAAAATCATTAGGGCTAATACTGTGTTGCAGTGAGGACTCAGGAGTACAGTAGAGATGAGTGAATTTGTTCAGATTCGTTCCGAATATAATCGGATTCGAATTTTGTTTTTGAAATATTTGTCAAACACAGCCGAACGTCGTTAGAGTCAAGGAAGTAGAAATTAACCTTATATGTTCGGAACCGATCATAAGACAAACATTCGGCATGAATAGTATTCGAATATGGCTCCAATAAGTTCAAATCAGATTTGGTGACAAAATCTGAACAAATTCGCTCATCTCTACTCAGGAGGCCCCATTTTCTAATCAAAATTGTTACGGCTAATATAGGGGTTCAGCCAGGAGGCCCCATTTTCTAATCAAAACATTAGGGCTAATAGTGTTGTGCAGGTCAGAGTACATATTTCCTACTTACAATTGTTTGGGCTAATACTGTGGTGTAGTCGGGACTCACAAAGCCCCATTTACTAATCAAAATGTGTTAGGCTAATATTGTTGTTCAGACACACTATCTCTGAAAATATATTGTTCATTTAGTGACAAGTGACTGACGGGTCTGGGCCTAACGTTGTGAAACAGCTGATTATGAGAGGGAAACGATGCATACAAAATGAGTGGGGAAAAGCAAGATCGTGGAGATGGGGGAATAGTCTTGGTCAGGGGCGTAACTAGGAACGGCAGGGCCCCACAGCAAACTTCACAATGGGCCCCCCCCCTCGCTCGCGTTGCAATCCCGGTCTACCCAAGTTGTGTTAAGAAAGATACCTTTATTATCCAAAATTAGAGGTTTTTGGAGTAATGATAGTGAAATAACGAAAAGAACCACTCCCAGGAAGCAACTGAGGTAGTGACGAAGGTAGGCTTCTCCAGATAAAATGTGAAGAAACTTGTAATCCAGCCTGCAAATTGCTTTCAAAAACGGATGATTTATTCGAGAAACAACAGTCCGGTATAAAGAATAATCTAAGATTGTTCTGTATACCGTACTTCTGCACCACGCCCTCACCAATTACACATGTGAGGAGTGACAGCCTCAGCTCGCTACATGTGAGGAGTGACAGCCTCAGCTCTGCTACATGTGAGGAGTGACAGACTCAGTTCTGCTACATGTGAGGAGTGACAGCCTCACTCTCCTACATGTGAGGAGGAACAGCCTCAGCTCTGCTACATGTGAGTAGGGACAGCCTCAGCTCTGCTACATTCGAGGAGTGACAGCCTCAGCTCTGCTACATGTAAGGAGTGACAGCCTCATCTCTGCAACATGTGAGGAGTGACAGCCTCAGCTTTGCTACTTGTATAGCAAAGCTGAGGCTGTCACTCCGCGCATGTAGCAAAGATGAGGCTGTCACTCCTCGCATTGTAGCAGAACTGAGGTTGCTACTTGTCACATGTAGCAGAGCTGAGGTTGTTACTTGTCACATGTAGCAGAGCTGAGGTTGTTACTTGTCACATGTAGCAGAGCTGAGGTTGTTACTTGTCACATGAGCAGAGCTGAGGTTGTTACTTGTCACATGAGCAGAGCTGAGGTTGCTACTTGTCACATGTAGCAAGCTGAGGTTGCTACTTGTCACATGAGCAGAGCTGAGGTTGTTACTTGTCACATAAGCAGAGCTGGGTTGTTACTTGTCACAAATAGCAGAGCTGAGGTTGCTACTTGTCACAAGTAGCAGAGTTGAGGTTGTTACTGTCACATGTAGCAGAGCTGAGGTTGCTACTTGTCACATGTAAGCAGAGCGAGGTTGCTACTTGTCACATGTAGCAGAGCTGAGGTTGTTACTTGTCACATGTAGCAGAGCCGAGGTTGCTACTTGTCACATGTAGCAGAGCTGAGGTTGTTACTTGTCAAATGTAGCAGAGCTGAGGTTGTTACTTGTCACATGTAGCAGAGCTGAGGTTACTGTCACATGTAGCAGAGCTGAGGTTGCTACTTGTCACATGTAGAAGAGCTGAGGTTTACTTGTCACATGTAGCAGAGCTGAGGTTGCTACTTGTCACATGAGCAGAGCTGAGGTTGTTACTTGTCACAATAGCAGAGCTGAGGTTGTTACTTGTCACAAATAGCAGAGCTGAGGTTGCTACTTGTCACAAGTAGCAGAGTTGAGGGTTTTACTTGTCACATGTAGCAGAGCTGAGGTTGCTACTTGTCACATGTAGCAGAGCCGAGGTTGCTACTTGTCACATGTAGCAGAGCTGAGGTTGTTACTTGTTACATGTAGCAGAGCTGAGGTTGTTACTTGTTACATGTAGCAGAGCTGAGGTTGCTACTTGTCACATGAGCAGAGCTGAGGTTGTTACTTGTCACATGTAGCAGAGAACAGGGTGTCACTCGTCACTTGTAGCAACCATGAGGCTGTTACTGGGCCAGGGGGAGGCTATGGTGACTGAGGTCCCTTTCCCAACAGGGCCCAGGGGGAGGTTAGTGGTGACTTGGGGCTTGCGTCAAACAGGCCCAGGAGCCCGAGGCCCTGTTGGAATGCGGGCCCCTTGCTACCTGGGCCCTGTGTTGAATGTGGGCCCCCTGCACTGCAGCCTGGGGCCTGGGCCCTGTGAATGTGGGCCCTGTTAGATCCTGCCTGCACCTGCCCTCCCAGTCACCATTGAGCAGCCAAGCCTCTTCTCACTGTTGAGAGACTCACGGTACTCACCCTGCTCGCCGGGGCTTCCACCTGCTTGTCCAGTCAGTCTGCTGCTTCATGTGGTCTGCCTGGCCGTCTGCTGTCCCCCCCCACATGCACACACGCTGGACAGACGGACCATAATGCACTGGGCCGCAGCTTAAAGCTACAGTGCTCATTTCTGTTCGCTGTCTGCATTTACAACACTGTAGTGTCTCTTTAAAACAACACAGTGTTGTTATGCATCAGCGTTCGAGTCAGAAGCCTGAACAAAATGTTGGGAGGGGGCCCGAGCGCGGATCATTTGCCAGCGTGCTCGGGCCCCCCTTTTGCTCCTAAATCACAGGGCAGCTGCAGCAGGACGGGCCCCCTTCTAGCCCGGGCCCTGTGGCAGCTGCTTCCCCTGCTTCCACTATAGTTCCGCCCCTGGTCTTGGTGTACTGGACAGGTAGTAATGTTACGAAAGCTCTACTGAGGAAAACCCAAAGGTATGAACTGGGATATAAACTGGTGTTATGTAGCGTGTAAGCGCAAACTCCCATAGCCACTAAACAGAAAAAAACAAAGACAAAAACATATGATTAAATACCAGCAGTAAATAAATAAATGCATAGTGCATGAAAATAATAAACGGTACTTAGTTAACATGTTTTTTGATAAAATATTGCGAAAGCCATCCCACCACTTCACGGTGACCATAATTGTTACAGTCTTAACTCTAATATTAAAAACTTTACATTTGTCAATTGACATCATGTGATAATGGGCTGAGAAGGACTGGGCCAACTACTGGACACCAGCCATGGGAGACCACAGGAATATAATTCCTAGCTCAAAGGCAAGGCAGGCCGTCGCAGTCCCCTAGTACAATTGCCCAGTCGCCATTACTTCTCTAAGAAAGCTGTGCCCGCTCTATACCAGCATGTCGCAGACAATATCACTGTTCACTGAAAAAATCTATTCTGTCAGGGTGCATTTCACCACTGACACTTGTATAGCCAACATGGGCAGGGGCGTTACATCTCGCTGACTGGTCACTGGGTGACTCTGGTGACTGTGGGGGCTGCTCAACTAGTCTTGGAATCCGTAAGCCTTGCAGGACAAACCTCTGTATCTAACACTTCCTCCACTGCTTATGGCTCCTCCACCTCCTCTAGGGCCTCCACCTGCACCCACAATCTGTCCCTTAATAAGACACGTGTTTTTACAGCGCAGAGAGAATACCCCCACCTCCATACTGTGCAGCCAGGGCTAAGCGCAATCTTTATGAATGTGCTAGAGATGGTTTCTGAGCAGAGGCTCCCTCGGTGGTTACAGACAGTACTGAGCCTTTCAGCTAGGAATGGCAAATCTGGGATCGCTGACTGGTCTGATATAAGGAGGTTCCCTCCATGATGGTGGCCAGTGATACTGTTATGTTTGGTAGTGAGGAGAATAAAAAAAACGGCAATACACCAGAGAGGCTGGAACCTATTGGATTGCAGTAACCTGAACTAACCACACAGCTAGAGGTAGCCGTGGAGTGTTCCTACATTGATCTTAGACACCTCGTCACAGCCTGAGAGATAACTACACCCAAAGGCAGAAAGATGAAAGCTATCTGCCTCGGAGCAGATCCCCAAGGAAAATAGGAAGCCCCCAAACATGTTTAAAGGGGGGTTAGACAAGAAGAAGCACAGACACAGACAGAAAATAGAATGAACAAACGCTGGGGCCCAATCTGTCTAGACAGAAAGTACAGAAAAGGATACTCACTGCAATCCAAAAAAAAACCCTAAAAAAATTCCAACTCTTTGATTGCAAAAACACCTGAGATCACACGATCTCTACCACCTAAAATCAGATCTCTGGTGTAACAAAACTAAGCCGCAGCCACTGAAAAAACAGGAAAAGCAAATGAACAAATACAGTGGCTTCAGATAAACTGAGAGGAGCACAAGCCCCCGGAGGGGACCTGGCTGACCTCCACAGAAGTGCAGGGAACAATGCAAAAAGCAAGCACAAAAATAAAAGCAGAAATATCTTATCTGATAGCAGAAGATGCGGCAAGACTCAGCAAACTTCCAAATGAACCAGGAACCACAATTGAGACAAGAACAATTGATCACCGGCAACCATCATGGGAGGGAAGCTCCCTTATATCAGACCAGTCAGCGATCCCAGATTGCCATTCCTCGCAGAAAGGCTCAGTGCTGTCTGTAACCACCAGAGGGAGCCTCTGCTCAGAAAACCATCTCTAGCACATTCATAACAGCAATCAGTCAGTGTTTAAATTAATATGCCTTTGAGATCACATTCACACAGCTCAAGAGTTGTGGACAGCTACCCAGGCCAAGTTTGAGCTAAGGCTGTCTTCACTGTCCCTGGAGCCAGGGACAACAGTGTACGATAACAGTGTGAAACTGGTAGAGGCCCTCATACACTGCCTTTACTGGGATCACATCCTCAGCATGGGGTTTCAGCAATTTCTCAACTAATATCACGGCTTGGGTGCGATGCTGAAAAAAGAACGGTCGCTGTGTGTTCACTTCTGCCGATCACACCCCACAGGTCATCAAATTCTATCTCTACAGAGGTCTTTCAGCCTACCGGTTTAATTGTATGTGCCGATATGGTGGAATTCCACTTTGCACATATTGCAGTGACTGAGGCCAGCAGCGACGAGCCCAGGCGCAGAATATTCTTTTGCATAGTCTGGGCCAACGTAGTTCTGGAGTTGCCTGTAGTGGAAGGTTTGTCAGAGGCCCATTATACTGTTTCTACTCTGTGGTAATTGATGCCATTTTAATGTTGTGAAAATCATTTTTGAATATGGAGACTCCAAATGGGTCTCCATCTGGTGGGTTACATGTAGTGGAAAGTGTGTCAGAGGCCACTTTATACTGTTTTTATTCTGTGGAATTCAGCGATTTTAATGGGTGTGACATAATTTTTTGAAATTGGAGACTCCAATTGAGTCTCCATCTGGTGGATTGCATGTATTGGAAGGTGTGTCAGGGCCCATTATACTGTTTCTACTCTGTGGAAATTGATGTCCATTTTAATGGTGTGACAATAATTTTTTGAAATGTAGAGATGTCACGATTTCCACTCTGTTTCGGTCTTTTTGTTACTTTGTGTCGGGACTGTCAGTCTGTGCTGGTCTGTGCTGCAATCACCTGTGTTCATTTTCCTTAATCGGCTTCCACTTAAGCATGCTAGTTCCTTCCCCAGTATCAATGGTACACTTGCTGTTGCCTGTGGAACATTGATCCCTCTGCGCTCTGTGCCTTACCCGGCTTGACTTGCTTCTCTTCCCGGACTCTGATCCTTTGCTTGTGACCTGACTTTGCTTGTGCCTGCTCCCTGTAAACTGTTTTGTCTCTCTGGCTTTCCTGACCTCGGCTCATGTATTGGACTTCGTCTCTGACTTCCCTTTGTCATACTGTGCCATTTCCTGGACCTAACCCGGATTGTTTGACCTCCCTTTACTTACATTAAGTAGTATATATATTTTCTATCTTGACTTGCGTCACATTAGGATTGACAGTTAAAATTTTTCAGTTTCCCAACCAAGGGATACGTTGCATACTTTGTGTGATCAGGTGTCGAATTTGACACAGTTAGTCCAAGATTTGGCCTTGGAACAACCAAACTGGCTTCCTCTCAGTTCAGTTACAGGACCAGGTTTCTGGGACTTTACTGCCTCTCCGAATCCCTCTTCTCAGACCGCTGTTTGACTTTTGGAACATCTGATATCTCGTTCAGCCCCCTTGAACCTGCTATTGTACTCCCTGACAAAATTTTCAGGAGAAAAGGACCAGTTCAGAATTTTTAAAGAGAGTTTCAAATTATTGTTACCTTGCCCCCCCCGGTCATCAGGAATGAGTCACAGCGAGTGGAATTATAATGTCACTTTTTGCGGGGGGGGGGTCCTCAGACCTGGGCATTTTCCCTATCCTCTCTTGCTCCCGAACATCTTTCGGTTGGATGCCTTTTTTTGACGCTTTAGGACAGATTTATGATGAACCTGACAGGGTCAAGGTGGCAAGACAAGGATCATGAACCTGATAAAGGGAACCGCACACTGAAGACTATTGTACTGAGTTTCATAAGTGTCTTTCTGAGGTCCTGTGGAATGACGCAGCTCTCAGATGCCAATTCTCAGGGGTCTTTCAGAGTCTCTAAAGGATGCTCGGCTCACATCTCCACCTGGTTGTTTGGTGGAGGCCATGACTCAGGCTATCTGCATGGATCGGAGGATGCGGGAGAGACGCTAGGTGCAAAAAGGGTTCCATTTTGTCAAACTGGCTCGGTTTTGTGCATCTGACGTGGAACCTATGGAGGTTGGTGCTGAAAGCTCAAGGATTAAGGAGTGGAGACGCCGGCAGAACTTGTACTTTGTCTCTATTGTGGCCAAGCTGGACATTTCTTAAAGGATTGCTTTTCATGACCTGCGCAAACAAGCCGTCGGGAAAAGCCTAAGTCTGGGTGTATTGTCCAGGAGGTCATCAGACTTACAGGTACCCTGTTAATCTTCTGATAAGGTGTTATTGAATGCTGAATTTCTTTTTCAGGATCGTGTCTGTTCACATTTGCCTTTATTGACTACGGATATGCTGCTAATTTCATTGTGCAGGATTGGTTTTGAAGTTAGGATTAGGGACAGTTAAGCTAGAAAGCCCTATTCAAATCATGGCCATTGACAGAACATTGTTGCTCAAAATCTGGTTCGGTTAAGGTACTGTCACACTAAGCGAGATTGCTAACGAGATCGCTAAAGAGTCACCGATTTTATGACGCAGTAGCTATCTTGTTAGCGAAACAGCTGTGTGTGAAATGTAGCAGTGATGTGGCCCCTGCTGAGATGCCGTTGATCGGTTAGAACGTTCTGAGCCGTTTTTTGGTCATTGGTTGTCTCACTGGTGAGACTGAATCGTGAGTGTGACACCCTTTATAACGACTTTACCAGCGTCGCAGGTGGGACTAGGTTTTCCTAACGACCACAGAGGTCGTTTTTACAGATCGCTGATCTCTGATGAGATCTTTGTGTTGGAACCTAACTAGCGACCACATAGCAATGGCACTAGCGATCTCGCCAGTCGTGGTCGTTGTCGTGATCGCTAGTGCGATCGCTAAGTGTGACAGTGTCTTTAAGTTACGGTGGAGTTCACACTCAAGGTGGGGTCTCTTCATATGGAAAATATCTCCTGTTATGTTTTGGACAATTTGCCTGCGGAATTGTACTGGGTATTTCCTGATTGCGTATTCATATTCCAATATTGACTAGAATCGGAGAGATATTGTCAAATGGAGCACTTATTGTATTGAAAAATGTCTTAAACCTATGCTTGTTTTGTTCCGTTAGTCTGGAGGGTCTTCTGGAATACCTGAAAGACTTCGGAGATGTTTTTTCGGAAAAAGAGTCTGAGAATTACCTCCTCACCGCCCCATGACTGTGCAATTAATCTCATTCCTAATACCAAATTACCCACGTCTCGCTTGTATAACTTGTTCTGGCCTGAGCGTCAGCCATGAAGTGTATATTGCGAGAGGGTTTTCAAAAGGCATATTCGCCTTTCCTCATCACCGGGAGATCCGGATTCTTTTTTTGCTAAAAAGAAAGATGGAAGTCTTTCCCTGCCTCGATTTCCAAGAATTAAACAAAAAGCGGTTAAAATACTTATCCACTTCCACTTATCCCCCCATTATAAATCAACTTACTGGGCCAAATGGTTTCCCCAAACGGATCTAAGGGGCATATAATCTAACAGATTAAGGGTGTTGAGGGGGAAGACAGCATTTTTAACATATGAAGGTCCTTTGAAAATGTTTAAAAAAAAAGGCTGCCCAAGCATACTAAAGCATGCAATATGGAATACATGAAATTTGGTAGAATATGGTTTGGAATATAAGGAAAATTTTGAGAGCTTATAAAAATTTGGCCCAAACATTTTTAAAGCCCACCAACCATCGTCAAGGTGGTCCAATACTGGGTGAGTCCCTGACCTAAAGGAACATACCTCTATTAGGCTGATATCTGAATTCTGGGTGAAATCACCTCTGTCACAATGCCTGCATTTATGGTAAAGAGGGACCTGGTGTAATTAAAATCACCACCGGTGGGGGCGGAGTGCTCGGTCAGCAAGTTAACATTCAAAGACAAAAAACCTGACTGGCACACCCCAGACAATGTGAACAAAGTGCAAACAAGGAACTACCCCCATTAAAACATACAAAAAAGGCTGACTAAGCAACTAAAGCATGACAATATGGAAACATGAAATTTAGGATAACAATAGGCTTTTGGAATAAGGGAAAAATTTTGACGCTTGTTAAACATTTGGCAAACATTTTAAAGCCCCCAACCACGTCAAGGTGGTCTCAATACGGAGTCCCTGCCCTAATGTAAACATACCCTTTTAGGCTGAATCTGAATTTCTGGGGAATATGCACCTCTGTCAGCAATGTGCTTTATGGGAAAGTAGGGACCGGGTTTAATTATAATCATATGGTGGGGGCGGAGTGTCGGTCAGCAAGCTAATATTCAATAGACCAAAAAAACCCTGACTGGCTACCCAATAATGTGAAACTAGGGCAAACCAAGGGAAGCTACCCCATTAAAACATCCCAAAAAAAGGCTAAAATCAAGTACAAACTGACAATAGGAATACATGAAATTTAGGATAAAATATGGCTTTGGAATATAAGGAAAAATTTGAGACGTTAGTATAAACATTTGGCCAAACTTTTTAAAGCCCCCCAACCATCGTCAAGGTGGTTCAATACTGGTGAGTCCCTGACCTAATGTGAACATACCTCTATTAGGCTGATATCTGAATTTCTGGGTGAATATGCACCTCTGTCAGCAATGCCTGCATTTATGGGTAAGTGGGACCGGTGAAAATAAAATCACCCCTGGTGGGGGCGGAGTGCTCGGTCAGCAAGCTAACTTCAATAGACAAAAAAACCCTGACTGGCACTCCAGACTAATGTGAACTGGGTGCAAACCAAGGGGAAGTACCCCCATGTAAAACATAAAAAAAAAGGGCTGCACTCAAGCATACTAAAGCATGACAATATGGAATACATGAATTTAGGATAGCAATAGCTTTGGAATAAAGGAAAAATTTTTACGCTTAGTATAAACATTGGCCAAACTTTTAAAGCCCACCAACCATCGTACAAGTTGGTCCCCAATACTGGTGAGTCCCTGACCTAATGTGAACATACCTCTATTAGGTGATATCTAAAATTTCTGGGTGAATATGCACCTCTGTCGCAATGCCTGCATTTATGGGTAAAGTAGGGACCTGGTGTAATTAAAATCCCCACCTGGTGGGGGCGGAGTGCTCGGTCAGCAGCTAAATTAAATAGACAAAAAAACTGGCACATCCGCTAATGGAACTAGGTGCAAACCAAGGGAAGCTCCCCCCATGTAAAACATACAAAAAAAAGGCCTGCACTCAACATACTAAAGCATGACAATATGGAATACATAAATTTAGGATAGCAATATGGGCTTTGGAATATAAGGAAAAATTTGAGACGTTTAGTATAAAAATTTGGCCAAACATTTTAAAGCCCACCACCATCGTCAAGGTGGTCTCAATACTGGTGAGCCCCCTGACCTAATGTGAACATACCTCTATTAGGCTGATATCTGAATTTCGGGGTGGAATATCCCTCTGTCAGAAATTTGCCTGCATTTATGGGTAAAGTAGGGACCTGGTGTAATTAAAATCACCACCTGGGGGGGCAAAGTGCTCGGTCAGAAAGCTAACATTCAATAGACAAAAAAACCTGACTGGCACACCAGACTAATGTGAACTAGGTGCAAACCAAGGGAAGCTAAATGCAGGCATTGCTGAAGAGGTGCATATTAACCCAGAAATTCAGTACACCAATAAGGGGTATGTTCACTTGGGTCGGGGAACCCCCGTATGAGCCCACCTTGACGAGGTGGGGGGCTTTAAAAGGTTTGGCCAAATTTTTAAATTACAAAGCGTAAAAATTTTTTCCTTAAATTTTCCAAAAGCCAAATTGTTTCCTAAATTTCATGTATTCCATATTGTCATGCTTTAGATTTTTTATGCACCCTTTTTTTTGTATGTTTTCATGGGGGTAGTTCCCCTTGGTTTGCACCTAGTTCCCACAAGTCTGGATGTGCCAGAAAGGTTTTTTGTCTATTGAATTTAGCTTGCGACCGAGCACCCGCCCCCCCCAGGTGGTGATTTAATTACCCCCGGGCCCTACTTTACCCCCATAAATGCAGGCATTTGACAAGGTGCATTTTCCCCAAAAAATCAGATATCAGCCTAATAGGGGTATGTTCACATTGGGTCAGGGACTCCCCCAGTTTTGAGACCACCTTGACGATTTGGGGGGTTTTTAAAATTTTTGGGCCAAATTTTTATACAAGCGCTCAAATTTTTCCTTATTTCCCAAAGCCATTTTGCACCTAAATTTCATGTTTCCATATTGTCATGTTTTAGATGCTTGATGCAGCCTTTTTTTGTATTTTTACATGGGGGTAGTTCCCCCGGGTTTTGCACCAGTTCATATTAGCGGATGTGCCATCAATTTTTTTTGTCTATTGAATGTTCTTGGACCGAGCACCCGCCCCCCCCGGGTGGGATTAAAATTACACAGGTCCCTACTTTACCCAAAAATGCGGCTTTGCTGACAGGGTCATATTCCCCAAAAATTTCAGATATCACCAAATAGAGTAGTTCCATTAGGTGGGGGCTCACCATATTGAGCCCCCTTGACGATGGTTGGTGGGTTTTAAAATGTTGGCCAAATTTTTAAAACTAACTCTCAATTTTTCCCTTTATTTCCCAAAACCCCATATTGCTACCAAATTTCTGTATTTCCATTTTTTTCATGCTTTGTATGCTTGAGTCCCCTTTTTTTTTGAAGTTTTACATGGGGGTAGCTTCCCTTTGGTTTGCACCTTTTCACATTAGTCGGAGTCCAGTCATTTTTTTTTTGTCTTTTTTTTTGTTCTTGAAAATTTTTGTCATACCTTTTGGTCTAAGAAAGCACCGCTTTTTTTAAAAATTTTTATTTTAAATTTTTTTTTTCTGTTATATTGGGAAATTATTGTGATTTTTTTGATAACATTCGATTTTTCCCCTGACCTGGATTCACACAAAAAACAGTCCTTTTGGTTTTTAAAAGTTTGAGGGATAATTGGTTTTTCCCTAAAAGTAAAAAATTTACCTTCTTAGGGATGAGCGTATTGCCCAAAATCGTACAAAAATTCCCGATTTCCGATATTGGAAAAAAATGGGATATCGAATTTCCGATTTCCATAAAATTTGCAATAAAGGGGGAGAAAAAAAGGGGGAATTTACAAAAGCCACTACAGTGCTATAAATGGAAAAAAGAGGGGAAAACACCCAGGAAAGGGGAAAAGGGTTTATGCAGGGGCAGGGGGGAGAAAAAAAAAAAAAAATCGCTAGAAAAATGCACATAGTGGAGAACGTAGCAGGAAACGGTTGCCATCTTCTTACAGGGGGTTTTTTTTTCTTTGGGTTGGGTTATTGGGTAGGGTTAGGGTTTTATGGTTAGTGGGGTGGGGTTAGGGTTTAGAGCGAGATTGTCAAACACGGTTTGGAGCAGGGGTCCCCATCCCCTTGGGCCACCCGAGAACCAGCTGGCGATGCTGGAACTTGGTTTACCCTTTGGGGGGGGCACCTGTGTCCCCATTCACTCCCACGAAACACCCGGCGGGGGATCCCCCCTTGGCTTCGCCTATAGGGTTTGGCATCAGTCGTCCTTTTTTTTTCCCTTGGTCTAACGAGGTACAGCTGGCGGTACGTTGCCCGAAACACAGCATGCTGGAAAAGGGGGGAAATCACGGAAATGGCACAGCGGCGGTACAGACCCAGAAAAAAACGGCTGCTTTAAAGTGGCAGAAAAGGGAAAAGGGCACTAGCTGGCGGTACAAAAAGGCCCCCGAAACACGGCCGCGGGGAAAGTGGCAGTCACGAAATGGGCACTAGGGCGGTACTGAGCCAAAGGAAAAAAAGAGAGGGGAAAGAGTCAGCACAGAACCAGTCTACCAAGTAAGGCCAGGCCGGGCTAAAGATTACCTGGTCAACATGGCCATAAGAGCATCTTTCTGCTACCAAACCCTGCAGTAACCCCGTGTACTGTGGCCCCCGGGCGCAAAATCACCAGAATTTCCCGGCCTGGTTCTTTTTTAAATAAGTAAAACCGGCCACATTTGCAGCGGTAGTCTGGTACGTTTTTGTTAGTACTTGCCCCCTTTCTAAAAGAGCGTTCAGAAAACACACGGGCACCAGGGACAAGCCAGGGCCTCCAAGGGATACTGGGTAAGCCAGGCCAGTATCCAATTGGAGACCCAAACTTTTAAAGGGGGCGATCCATCCCAAAGCCCACTGACAGGGGGGAAAGGTATTGTCCCACCATGTCACGGTAACGTTGCCCCCCTAGTGCGTTCACTGTTTGCTGATGGTGCCCAACTGTTTTGCGGGTTCAGAAACCGTTAGAAAAGGGTTTGGGGGAAAAAAACCTGCAGTACAATTTACTGCTTCTGCTACCGGTTTTGAACATTCCGCTGGGCCCCGGACCCCTGAGGGCCCGCTAGTGCACGTGCATCATGTACAGTGGAAAAGAGTACAAGATGATTAACCGGCTTCTTGGTACTCCCGCATTTACCCCCGCCCCGGTTCAACGGGTAATTTTTTTCAAGGGTGTCCCTAAAGTGGATCTAAGAGGGGGGGGCCCCCCCTTCATTTTTGTGGGGAATTGAGGGCCACGCGTGGGCTTTTTTCAGACACTGCGCATGAAGTCATCATGTGCTGAAAAGGCTCCAACTGGCCTTTTATCCCTTTACCAGCTGGGGGAAATTTCTCGGGGGATCTGCATCACCCCACCACCTCTATCGGGACTACTATAGAGCCTGTTAAATTTTCCCCCTTTTGCTCATCCTCATATTTCCTCCCCCCCCGCTTGCTGTGTCCTGCCCCGGGCCTTTGTGAGCCCCCCGAGCTTTGGACCCCCCGGGCCGATGAAGATTGCCTGGTTGGTGCAAGTGTCTCATTAAACTTTTCCCCTCCTGAAACCCCCCACCCCTTTGCCTTTAAATGAGAATCTATAGGCATATTGGGAATAGTCAGGGGTGAGAGGGCAGCATCTGCGCCACCATCATTTGGGGTCCCGAACATTCAAAAAAGGGGATATGTCCTTCAAGGGGTTTCCCCCTGTGGTTTTAAATTGGGAGGGGTGAGATGTGTGTCCCACTTTGCGCCGTGCGCGCCCCATAATTGCAGGTTGCTACTCACCAACCCCCGCAGCATATGCAAAGTTTTAATTCCACCGGGGGGGAGGGCAGCAAGAGCGAGCTCGGGCGGCCCCAAACTGCCTGCAGGCTGAAGGCACGATGCCGCCAATTTTTAAGCGCAAAAACAACGTATTGCTTTTGCAGCAGTCCTCAAGTCAGGATAGCCTAAGGAAATCTGCCCACCAAGTTTAGGCATGGGCAAGGCATGGGAAGTTGGGCGACCACCCAGGCCCCCAAACCGCACCAGGTTTCGGCCCTGGGCACACACCCCCTACCGGGTGGAGGT
>JARQOD010012238.1:0-20428 GCA_033576555.1 Oophaga sylvatica | reverse complement strand
TTAGAATAAGGGTTTTCCCTGAATCTATGGCCCCCTAGCCCTTTAAAAATTTCATTTTTTTTTAAAAAATGTGTGTAGGTAGAAAAAAATTTTTTTGGGGACCACAGCAGGGGAAAGCAGGGCGTTAAAAAAAACCCCACTTTCCCTTTTGTTTTGGTTTTTGGTTGGGAACAAACACTTCGGCACCCAACGGGCCCCATTTTTGTCCCAGGGAGTATACCCTGGGTTTGTAAAAAGTGAAAAAAGGAGACGGGAAAAAAACGTTGTAAACCCCGTTGTTAATCGGGAACGGACAGGCAAATTGGGCCCGGAACCCATTTTGTTTTTTTCCCAAAAAAAGTAAGTTTTTGTACATTTCGTTAGGATAGCGCATGCAACGGTTTTTTTGCCCACCCCTGCAGCGTAAAGAGCGCTCGTTTAATACCTGCCAGAGATAAGCCAGCACCCCCAATGATACGGGTTTAAGTTTGGCCCGTATCCCCCTTGAGAACAAACTTGAATGGGGAACCCCCATCTGAGGTACATGAGAGGGCAAAAAAAATGTAGTCTGTAACCTTTTAGGAAAATTTTTCCCCTCCGCTGTGGAGCCGTCTGGGGAGGTTTTTGCTTGGTGGCGCTGAAAAAAATTTTTGACTTTTTTGGGGAAAATTTTTACGGGTTTCCCCCTGTGCAGGGGGCGCTGTTTGGGCCCCCCTCTTGTTGCAGAGCCCCCCCACTGCCTCACGCCAGAGTGCTTTGTAAACAGTACCCGAGCATTTCTCTCGGCTGGAATGGGAAAATATTTTTTGGCACCGTGTGTTTTGGGTTTTACTTCCGCTTTTTAAAGCTCCCGGTTAACGGTGTGAGAGGTTTTTGAAATTTCCCCCCGGTTTTAGCGGGGGTTTCAAAGGGGGTGTCCCCCAAAACGGTGGTGTGAATGTGTTCGATGCGGCGGTTTTTTCTCAGCCACTCCCAGCATGAAATCAACCTTTGTGCTGCAGACCCCCCAAGGGCCCCAAAAAAACGTTGTCCCTGCAAGAGGCGTATCCCGTGCTGTCATCACCCCCCTTGGTTAAAAATGACAGGTTGTCTACCTCCTCTGGAGCGTTGTTTTCCCCCTTTCCTTGCCCCCCCAAAAATCCTTAAATACATTAAATTTAAAAAAAATTTAAAAAAATCAAAATTTAAAATTTTTTTTTTTCTGTAACATCAGTTTAGGGAAAAAAATAGATTAAAAAAAATAGAAAAAAATGTACTTTTTGTGCTTTGAAAAAATAAAATAAAGTTTGAAATGGTTATGAAAATATAGACAGCGACTCTGGGGTTAATTGTTTTAAAAACTGGTTCTTTGAAAGCCCCACCCCTTTTTGAAAAACCCCGTTGCGGATGTCCGGGGTTGATGGAATTTGTGACTCCTCATTTTCCCCCAAAGTCTTCAAAAACATATAAATTTTCAAATTTAAAAAAAAAATTTTTTAAAAATTTTTATCAAAAATTTTGTAACATCAGTTTAGGGAAAAATTACAATAGCTTTAAAAAAGGATGACAAAAAATGACATTAGGGCCCTTTTGAAAAAATTTTTAAAGTTTGTTTTTGGTTTAAAAATTTATAGCGCGATTTGGGGGGTTCAATTGGATCAGATGGTACTTTGAAGTTCAGCCCTTTGGGGGGAAAACCCGTTGCGCTGCCCCCAAAAGGGGTGAGGGGGAATTTGTGATTTCATTCCACCTTTTCCCAAAAAACCTCCCCCCTTAGTGCTTGCTTTGTTTTTTAAAGAGGCGATAGGGGGACGTAGGCGACTGTGCTTTCACGACCCCCCCCCGGTTGATTTAAAAACGCACGCAAAAGTGGCAGTTCCTTTTTTAGAGTTATTCCCCATATTACAGGGAAGTGGCTCCCCTTTTCATTATAGGACCCAATTTTAAAAATTTAAAGGGTTTCACCAACATGCTTCCCAGCGCAGCCCCCCCTAATCCCCCCCCTTTTTTTATTTATGGGCCCCCAAACCCCTGCTGCACTTGAAAAACGACTTGGACAAACCCCCGCATAACCCCTTACCTCCCACCCCCCAACCCCAAAATTTAAACCGCGCTGCGCCAATCCTCGGGAAAAGCTCCCCCAAAGGAATTGGGGTTTTCCCCCAAATTTTTGGGTGGTTTCAGGCGCCCCCCCAAAAAAACATTTGTTACAGTGGCATCCATTCCAAAAACAAATTTCCTTTTTGTGTAATTTTTGTGTGTACCCCTTCACTATCCCCGGGCATCCCCCACTTCCAAAAAAAATGGCCATCTTTTGAAAAAAAACTTTTTTTAAAAACCCCGTACTTTGTTTTCCCACACCTCATTGTAGTTTTGTAAGCTTTCCCCGGAGGGGGGGCCCTGATTTTTTTTAAATTATTTTTGTTAAGTTGTTATTATGACTCGTTTTTTAAAAAATTTTTTTAAAATTTTAAAGCACTGGGGATATTATGGCGTTATAAATAAATAAAATTTTATTCTTATTTTAGAGGCCCACTAGTAGTGGTGAAGTGTGAAGGGGGCAAATTGCGAGTTGAGGCCCGATGCAGCTGTACTCCCTTTTTTTTTTGGTGTGCTCACCAACCCCCAACTTTGTAACGAGGAAATTTTCCCCTGGTGGGTAGTCACATTAATGCGTGGTTTTGAAGGTGAAAACTGCGTTTCAGAGCGGGAATCAGCGATCTGGCCATGCTGGAAGTCGCAAGTGAGCGCACTCTGGCGGACCTTGGCAGCAGGCATCAAGCCCCGGGGGGCCCCAAAAAAAATCTGGCCCCAAATTTGGGAATAGGGACAGCATGGTTTTGGGGTGGGGGTTTCAAGGCCAGGCGGGAACCAGTTTGGGGCCCCTTGTCAACATCCCCAAAACCCCCCCGTAGATTTCTTCCCAAAAAAACCCCGTTGCTCCCCCGCTTTAGGGAAATTTCAGAGCTCCTGCGCGGTGGCTAAGTTTCCCCGGGGAAATTAATTCAGGAGGGCCCTGTTGACTTTTTGGGCCCGGCTGTGCTCATATGGGGGTTCGCAAAAAGGTAAACTTTCCCCGGGGCCATGTGGGGGTTTTGCCCCTGCGGCTCCTGAGCGATGATTTGGGGAACTGGAATGGAGGGGGGAATCAATGTGAAAGGGTGTTTCCCTTTAAAAACTTGGGTTGGCAGAAAGAAAAACCCCCCTGAAAAATCAGTCCCCCGGTGCAAATTTTTCCCCAAAGGGGGGGGGGGAAAAGGGTTTTATTGCCCCGGCCCAAATGGGTTTTTTAAAAACCCTTGTTGGTTTTTTTTTGTTTGCTGGTCACTGACCTTTTTTCCTTTTAGTCTGGCCCCCCCTTTTGGGGTTTTTTTGGGGAAAAAACTTTTGTATTATTACTTTTAAAACTACCCCGGGGGCTTTGGTCCCCTTATCTTTAAATTTGGTTGAGTTAGGATCCAAAGTATTTATTTTTTGTTTAATTATCCATGCTACAATTTTTTTTGGACTAGGAGGTGCCCCCTTTTTCTCCCAGTCCAGTCTTGTGGTTTTTTACTCCTCGCAATTAGGTTTTTCTTTCCCCTAGATGGGGACTTTAGGGGTTGGGCGGGGGGGTTTTCCCCGGGGTTACTGAAAGGGATTAGCTTTTGTTTGGGGGGGGAAAAAATTTTCCTTTTTTTCCCCTTACGGGTTTTGTGATTTATAACAATGGGTCGGGGCAGCATGGGGGTCAGGTCCCCCTTGTAGAGGGCTTTTAGTGCGCATTTTTAAATTTTTTTTCCCCAAAACATGCTTTTGCAGCCGGGGAACGGCTTGCCGGGAAATAAAAAAAAAAATTGGCTTGGCCATTTTTTTGGGGGTTTTTGACAAGATATTCAGTTAGGGAAAACCCTGTCTGTCTCCCCCTTTGAATCACAGCTTTAAAAAAGGGAAAAGGGGTTTTGAAATGCCAGCATTAGACCCCGTGTCGTTTTGGTTTTTCGGGGTATGGGTGTTTTACCCCCTGCTGTGTCCCCCTGGTGTTTTGGGGCCCCGGGAGTGTGGGATGCCCGGGAATTTTTTTTGTGTGTGGAAAAAACGTTTGTTTGGAAAAAAGGGGCCCGGGGGTTTTTCCTGGCGACCCCGTGGGGAAAACATACCAGCTGTGGTGAGCTCGATGAAGAGGCTTTTAACACACTAAAAAGGGTTGGTGTGTGTAGGTTGGCCTACACCCCCGTGGTCTTTTAACTAAAATAGTGCTTTGCCCCCCATGTTTACCATATTGGGGGTGGTATTGGGTGACGGGTTTTTTTTCTTTTTTTAAATTTTTTTTTTTTAAAAGCTTGCTTTTCCCCTAGAAATATAAAGTGAAAAATTTTGTAAAAAAAAAGGCCCGCGTGCAAGCCCCGGGGAGCGCATTTTTGCTTTTGGAAAAAAATGCTCGAACAGGTGCCAAATGGAGGACAGGAACCGAGTCTGCAGCCTAACTTCCTCCTGTTTGTAAAAATTGGGGGATTTTTCCCCTATTTCCTTTTTTTCCTAACCCCCTTTCTAGGCCTCTCCCAGCTTTCAACCCAAAAAAATTTGGGTTTTCACCCCCCAAAACTACAGTGCAGCACCCCTCCCCTTTCCCTCATTTCTTCTTTGGCCTAACCGGGGTCTGCCCTCTGCAAAGACTTTTTTTTAACCTCCAATTACCCCACTCCCGGGCTCCCAAAATTTCTGTCTACGCCAAACCTCTGGAAGCTTTTACCCCCAAAAAATTAGGGGGGTCCCCCCCAAATTTTTTTGGTTTCAGGCGTCCCCAAAAAAAATTTTTTTGAGCGGCCTATCACCCTTTCCCAATCAAATATTTTTGTATTCTGTGTAAGTGTGGTGTGTCTCTTGCAAATTTACTATTTTTCCCTCCCCCGTCCCTTTGATGGCTGGGCATCATTGAAAGGGAAAAGGGGGTTTTAAAAAACCCATACTTTTTTTTTTCCCCCATTCATTTTCCTTGTAAGCGTCCGAGCAGGGGGGACTTATTTTCTTAAATTATTTTTGTTTAAAAGTTGTTACTTTGATTGTGTTTGAAACTGCTAAACGTAAAGCGCCGGGAAAAAAGATGGGTATTAAATAAATATTTTATTATTCCCTTTTTCTGCTCCACCACCCTTTTGTTTTTTATGCCCCCTTGGGTTTGGCCCCCCCATTTTCCACTTCCCCTTTTTCCCAAAACCCCCGTTGGGTTTTGGGCTGGCGCAAACCCTGTAACAGAAACGGCACCGGGGGTTTATCACCCCCCCAGTTTCGTTTGCGGTGTGTGCCATCGGCACTGTCTCACCCCCCCTTCAGGTTTAGGGGCAAACTGTTGCGCATCACGCAAAACTCCCTCTTCTTCACTTTACGGGAAAGGTTTGGGTTTGGGGCCCCCTTTGAACCCCAAAGATTCTGAGAACAAAAGCAGCCCCCGTGGGGCCCCCGTACAGAAATCTTGACTGTGGGCAATTTTGCCGGCGGGGGAAGAGACAGGGGGTTCCCCAAAATGCTGTGGTCCCGAGAGGAGGTGGAAAACTTTTAAAACGATGCATTGGTGGATCCAAACAAAAAAGGCTTCAATTTGTTTTCCCCGCGGGGGGGGGGGGGACCCCCAGCTCCTAAAAAAAGTTTGGGAAAAAGGGGGCGCTCAGGCCCCGGGGGGAAAAAAGGTGGGCTTTTTTGTCAGGGGGGCCCCCCCGCAGCCACGCCCCCCCGTCCTCTCCCTAAAGGGAAATCCAGGGCCAGTTTCTTTCCCCCCGCCTTCTTCTCTTGGTAGGGAAAAAGAAAGTTAAAAAATATAAGGGAAAAGTGGTTTTCCGCGATGGAGTAAAATGACAAACGTTCGGGGTGTGAAGGCCCTTTGTGTACTTCTATGTGTTTTTCAAACCCAAAGTATTGTATAGGAGGGAAAAAGGGGCAACAAAGATTTTTTTTTTTTTGTAATAGAGTGGAGCAGAAAAAAATTAGAAAAAAATTTAAAAAAGGGCCCCTGACACCGCTCAGCGATACAACCGCGTGGTTGAAGAACTAATGGAGCGTGATCTGCACCCAAAAAGGAAAACTCAAAAACCCCCGGAAAAACCCGCACACAATGTTATACCCCCGGTTTCGCAGGAAGGGGGGGTTTTGCGTCCAAAAAAAAGGCCCAAGCATACATCCCCCTTTCCCCCCTTTTTAAAGCTATATAAAAAAAATTATTTTTTGTAGTGCGGGAAATTTATTTTGGGGGGAGTATTTTCATCGCCCCCCACCATTTTTGGGGATGCAGTTCTCTATTTTTTAACCCCTTTTCCCATCCCCCGTCATGCTTGCGTGACTCGGATAAAAAGAAAATTTTTTATGCACTATGCATTTTTAAAGGTTAGGGTTTTTTAAAAATGATTATTGCCCAAAAATTAAAAGATTAATGAGGGAAAAATTTTTATAATTTTGTATTTAAAAGTTTAGTGACTTATTCGCAAAAGAAAAATTTTTTTAAAAGTCCAGATAACTTTAAAATCTGTGATGTTTTAAAAACCCCCCATTCATTGTTTTTCAAAAAAAAGGGTGTAATTGTTACTTATCCTCATTAAGGGTTTTTAGTTTTGTACTTGTATTTTTTTATGAAAAAAGTTTTAGAGTCCTTAACTAATTTTTTTGTGGTTTGCATTGCTTTAACTTTTAATGTATGGTTTATGTTTGTCATTTTTTATTTATCTAGATTTATTTTAAATTAAATCATCTCTTTGGTAAAAAAGGTTATTTTTCTCTTGTTTAAGTATGACATTTAAAATTGACGGGTAAAGGGGAAAACTTTTGTATTTAAACATCCTCCTTCCCGGGGCTCCAAACCCCCCCTTTTTGCTCGGAAAGTGCTTTTTGCCAGTAAACATTTGCCCTTGTTACGGGGGTTCAGTAACGTCAGTGGCCCCGGGTTTTGCCTTGGGGTTTTTTCCCTTTCTGCTCCCCCTCCGGGTTCCCGTACCTCATGGTTTTTTCCCCCGAGTCCCCCTTTGGCCAGGTGCCTCCATTTTGGTTCCGAGTTCAGCAACGCTCTGGCCCTTTGGTGTGTTTTGGGCCAGGTCCCCTGCTTGTAACCGTGCCCCCGTAACGCCCGGGGGCCTCGGTTGTGCCTTGGGGGTTTTTTCCTTCTGCTGCCCCCCGGGGTTTTGTAAGTCACGGGTCCTGGGTTGTGCCAGGGGCTCTTTCTTCTGCCCCCCCCCGGGGGGTTCCATACCTAGGGTTTCCGCGGGGTTTGGCCTGGGTGCCCCCCTCTTGGTTCCCGGTTTCCGCAAGTCGGGGGCCTTGGTAGTTTTGGAGCACAGGCCCCTTGTAACGTGCCGTAAGCGTGGCCTCGGTTGTCCCCTTGGTTTTTTCTTCTGCTCCCCCCGGGTTTTGTCCGTAGCTGGTTTCCCCATGCCTTTGCTAGGTGCCTCCTCTTGGATCGAGTTCGCAATTTGCTGGCCCCTTGGAGTGTTTTTGGGGGACGGTACCCTGCTTAGTAACCTTTTCCCATAAATAGTGGTACAAGTTTGTGCTCAAAACAAATAGGGGAAAAGAGCACAAAACAAAAAGCAAAGATCTAAAAGCAAAGACATGAATATCCCCCCCAAAAAAGAAGAGCAAAATATTGCTCTAAATTTAAGCGAGAAGCTAAGAGTGTTGGGGGGAGCCCCTTTCCCCCTCGGGGTGCCCCTGGAAAATGCCGCTGTGCAGGCTAAACTGAAACGGACAAAATTTGTATTTAAACTTTTTGACAGCAAGAAAGGAAAAATGAAAAAAAAATACTTTGAAAATTACAAGTACAGGTTCTCTGTACAAATAAAAAATGTTAAGAAATAAGAGAATGAAAAAAATAATAGTTTAAAAGAAGAAATGGTAATGTTAACAAAGTGAAAAGCAAAAGGGTTTTTAAAAAAGATAAGAAGGTGAAATGAGAATAATTTTGAAAAGATATGCTGCAGAAGTTATGAAAAGGGGAAATGGGGAAAAATTAAAAGGGAAAAGAAAAGGGTGGAAGTTGTGTAATTACTATTTCCAAAAATTAAAAAACGTTAACATTGCAAATTTTTTTGTCAAACGAATCTTTAAAAAAAAAAATATTTTGCTATTTTCCTTTTTGGGTTTTTTTGCCCTTTTAAGTCTCCTCAACCTTCCCCCAATACATTCTACTTATCTTTTTTTTTTTCCTTCTGTCAATTTAAACCCAAAAAGGCAAAAATGGGGGTTTTTTTTTTGATTTGTTCCCGATTAATGGGGGTTCCGGATCGAATCGGGTTCGCGATTTTTGTGATATCGGGGATACCCTTTCCGATTCCATACCCCTTTGGATATCGGAAAGTTCGTAACTCTAAGCCTATTCTGTTCAAAGTTGGAAAAAAAAACTGAAATCTTTAAGGTGGAAAAAGAAAAAAAAAATTCTAAAAATTGTGGTTGCCTTTCTATGCGCCCCCAAAAAAATTAAATTTTGTTAAGTATCTTTAATTTTTGGGGCCTTTTTGAGGGCTATCGCATTCCCTCTAAAAGGTATCTTTTTCCCTCTTTCCCTTTTAGTAAGTGCCAAATCTTCAATGTGGGGTCTTGTGTTTTGCCCTTTGGGTCCCACAATTTTCGTTTTTATTCAGGTCGGGGACGTTGGGAATTTTCCCAAAGATTTTCTTCTGGTAAAGCCATTAATTTTTATGAATTGGAGGTATGTTTAGGGTCATTTTCGTGCTGGCAGGTGAAATTCCTCTTCATCTTCAGCTTTTTAGCTTGAAGGCTTGAAGGTTTGATGCAAATTTGACCTATATTTCACAACTGTTCATAATTTCCTCCATCTTGACTATAGCCCCAATTCCAGTTGCAGAGCCCCAAAGCATAATGCTGCTTCACTATGGGCATGGTGATCTTTTAGAATTAGAAAAAGTTCAATTTTGGATTCATCAGACCACACCATGTTTTCCACATGGTTTTTGCAGCCTTGATGTAAATTTTGGCAAAAAATGTGATTGCCAGGCCAGATACCTTCGAAGCCGTGCGTCCAAAACAGTAGTTTGGCCTGTAGGGTAAGGAGCCCCGTTTGACTTTTTTAACTCAAAAATATCTGGAATCGAAAACAGACGCCATGTCACATTAGGAGAGCCCCTGATGTGCCTAAACAGTGAAATCCCCCACAAGTGACCCCATTTTGGAAACTAGACCCCTCAAGTAATGTATCTAGATGTGTGGTGAGCACTTTGAACCCCCAGGTGCTTCACAGTGTTAGGGTTCGAGTTCCCACTCCTGCACAGGGGGAATCTCGAGCTGTTCCCGTTGCGGTCCCCCATCCGTCTCTGGCCGCAGTGGTTCCTGCTCAGCAGAGACGTCGGTCCCAGCGTCTTGCCCGGCCCAATACTGTGCAGAGACTTGCTGCTGCAACCAGTGTTGGAGCAGGCAGTTTTGGGACTAAGTCCTTTGTTGCTTCATCTGAGCATGCCCAGGGCAAGATCTCCCATTGGAGATCAGGGGTCACATGATCAGATACAGCTGCCACTCCTATTGGTCCTTCAGGAAGGTCCTGTGGCTGTTGATGTTCTGAAGCAGCTTCCCATTGGTCCTTTCTGGAAGGTCTTTTTCTCGTGGCTGCTATAAAAGGCTGTCCTTACCGCACGGCATGCGCTAGTATCAAATCTGGTACGTGCTTGCGCCAGTGTGTCATGTATGCATGTAATTAGGTCTGGCTGAAATAACCCCCTAGAATACCGGCACCTCGGTGAGGAGATTGTATGCACGTGTTCAGGGCTCGGCTGAAAACGCCATTAGAATACCGGCTACTCCGGTGAGGAGATTACTGCTTGGGTTCTGTTTGCATGACCACAGACTGCAATCCGCTTAGCAGTCATCTGTGTTCCCTGTGAGTCTAACAGGACACAGTCTTTGTTACAGGGGCTCTGTGAATTAACAGAGTCTGCTTATATCGCCATATGTGCCCTAGCACGGGGTTTACATCTGCGACTCTGCGGGATAACAGAGTTCGCTCATACTGCCTATTTACGCCATCTTACTAGCAGCAGGCTCTGCCTGCACAGTGGACCCGGGCTGCGAACGCACCTCTCCTTAATATCTATTAGGTGCGTTCCGCAGGCCCCTAACACACAGAAGTTTATAATGTAGAGCAGTGAAAATAAAAAAAAATCACATCTTTCTCACAAAAAATGCCTGGTGCCTGTGCCAGTAAAGGGGGCCGGTGCCTCGAGCAGAGCAGCGGCCAGTGAGGAGAGGTGAGTATTTCATTTTTTACTTTTTTTTATGTTTGGCGCAATAAAAGGAGACCATCATATGGGCCCATCATACACTGGAGTATCATATATGGGGCCCATCATACACTGGAGCATCATATATGGAACATTACATGGGGCCTGTCATACACTGGAGCATCATATATGGGGCCCATTACATATGGAGCATTATGTGGGGCAAATCATACACTGGAGCATCATATATGGGGCCCATTATATATGGAGCATTATATGGGGCCCATAATATACTGGAGCATCATATATAGGTCCATTATATATGAAGCATGAATCAATATATGGAGCTCATTTTACTGTATGGAGCAATATATGGGGCTCATTATTCTATATGGAGCACTATGTAGTGCCCATAATACCGTTTGGATGACTATACTGTTTGTCTTTTGAGCTATTGTAGAATTTACAATAGATATCAGTCATGTAATGTATAAAGTAAGTGAAATGTTTGGCATTGTATTATACCTATATTTCTCAGCCGTATATGTGCATCATGAATTGTGGTATGTGTAAAGGGGCCCATTGAGACTTTCGCCCGGGGCCCATAAAAACCTGCAGCCGACCCTGTTTCTTGTGAAATTTCTTTGAGTATGCCAATAACCTATATGTGGGACAAAACTATTGTTTGGGTGCATGACAGGGCTTGGAAGGGAAGGATCACCATTTCACTTTTTGAATTGAAAAAATGGCTGGAATCGAGAGTAGATGCCATTTCACATTTGGAGAGTCCCTAATGCATCTAAACAGTGGAAAACCACAACAAGTTATCCCATTTTGGAAACTACACCCTCAAGTAATGTATCTAGATGTGAAATGAGTACCTTGAATCCCCAGGTACTTCACAGAAGTTAATAATGTAGAGCTGTGAAAATAAAAAAAAATCACATTTTACCCACAAAAATGTTCTTTTAGCTCCAAATTTTTTATTTTCACAAATGTAACAGGTGAAAATCGACCACAAAATTTGTTATGCAATTTCACCTGAGTATGTCGATACCCCATATGCTGGGGAAAAACTACTCTTTGGGTGCATGGCAGTGCTCAGAAGGGAAGCATTTGACTTTTTGAACGCAAAAATGGCTGGAATAAAGAGCAGATGTTATGTCACATTTGGAGAGCCCTGATGTGCCTAAATAGTGGATAACCCCCACAAGTGACCCCATTTTGGAAACTAAATCCCTCAAGGAATTTATCTAGATGTGTGGTGAGCACCTGGAATCCCCAGGTGCTTCACAGAAGTTTACAAGGTGGAGCAGTGAAAATGAAAAAAAAAAAACATTTTTCCCACAAAAATGTTCATTTAGCCCAATTTTTTTTATATTCACAAGGGTGAAAAAATACACCATACAATTTTTTTGCAACTTTTCCTGAGTGCGCCAATACCCCATATGTGATTGAAAACTACATTTGAGGCACAGTGCAAAGCTCAGAAAGGAAGAAGCACCATATTGTAGTACAGATTTTGCTGGAATGGTTTGAGGGTGCCATGTCACATTAACAGAGCCCCTGAGGTGCCAGAACAGCAGAAACCCCCCATAAGTGACAATCCCTTCGTGTGGTATTTCCTGATGAAGAAGTCATCTAGACTTTGAAATGCATTGAATAAACCACCTCTCTTTATGTGAAATACGTTTGGACATATGATTATTCAGCCTGTTCATTTATCCACAGATTATCAATGGGATTTAGGTCTGGACTTTGACTGGACCATTCAAACACACAATATGATTTGATGCTTTGATGTAAACCATTCCATTATAGCTCTGTCAGGATGTTTAGAGTCGTTGTCCTGCTGGAAGGTGAACCTACATTGGAGTCTCACATCTTTTGCAGTCTCTAAAAGGTCTTTCTCCAGGATTGCCTTCTATTTAGCTCCATGCATCTTTCCAACAACTCTGACCAGCTTCCCTGTCCCTGCGGAATAAAAGGATCCTCACAGCATGATGCTGTCACCACCATGTTTGACTGTGGGGATGGTGTTTTCAGGATGATGTGAAGTGTTTGTTTTCTACCACACAAAGTATTGTGCATTAAGTCTAAAAGTTCTACGTTATCTTATCTGACCAGAGCACTTTCTTCCACATGCTAGCTGTGTCCTCCACATACATTTTTTTTGCAAATGGGACTTCTTATTGTTTGCTTTCCAAAATGACTTTCTTTTTGCCTTTCTTCCATAAAGGCCAGATTTGTTCAGTACACAACTAATAGTTGTCTTGCGGCCATAATATCCCACCTGAGCTGTGGATCACTGCAGCTTCTCCAGAGTGACTATGGACCTTTAGTCTGTTTCTCTAATTAGTGCTTTCTGCTTTCCTTGCTTGGGATGTCAGTTTAGGTGGATGGCCATGTCATGGTAGGCTTGCAGCTGTGCCATGCTCCTTCCATTTTTGGATATTGCATTGAGCAGTTCTCTGTGAAATGTTCAGAGCTTTGCCTATTTTTTATACAACCAAACCCTGCCTAACTCTTTTCCACAACTTTATCCCTGACATGTCTGGTGTGGTTCCTTGGTTTTCATAATGCAGTTTAATCTCTAATGATCTCAAACAAACCTGCACACATTTAGACTCAACTTACTAATTACGTGATTTCTAGAGGCAATTGATTACTCAATATTTTATTTAGGAGTATCCGACTTTAAGGGGCTGAATGCCAATGCACGTCACAAGTTTCAGATTTACATTTTTCAAATAAATAGAAAACTGTATATCATTTCCTTTACACTTCACAAATACTTGCTACTTTGTGTTTATATCTCACATGCAATTCCAATAAAATATATTTAAGCTTGTGGGTGTACCGTGAAAAAATGTGGAAAAGTTCACAGGTTATGAATACTTTTTCAAGGCAGTGTACATTATATTAATATGCATCATGTAATAATTTTTGCTTAGATTTTGGTTGATTCGTATTTGCTTCACTTTAATCCATAATTGTGCTTGCCTTATGAGAGCAGTGAAAATATTCACCTCTTGCTTCCCACCCAAATATAATCAATTAGAGTTATTGTTAAAAGAATGTAAAAGAATTTAACATGTCCATTGTTCAATGTTATCTACAGTATACCTGCCAATCAAGTCACAAAGTCCAAGTTAATTTTTGTTGTCATTTATTAATCCCGTATTAATATACCACTAGGGATAAACAATTTGGGATATTTACATTTTAAAGCAGCTTTTGAGATTAGAAAAATGTTAACAATGCAATGTGAAAAAAGATTTAGTGTAGGAAATTTCAAACTCATTCAAGGTAAAATAAAATGGAGTGCAGGAAAAACATTATATCTTAAAAAGTATAATTTAAATTCACATACACCATATCAAAAGGCTCTCAAAGACGAGTTAGTGGGTTCTGCATCCTTAATTATAGTATAATTTGATATTGCAGTGCAGTGCAATGATCTCCTATGATACATTCTTATAATGATCAATGAATATAACCCAACCTCATATTTTCGGTCCGAGTGCTAACCATGTGAAAAGCTGACCCCACATGTAGAGCACTAGGGCCAATATTAGGGAATTAGGCTAGTAAGATGAACATTTTTTTCAAGTGAACCAATATCCTAGTGAAAAAACAAGCTACACTAGAACGCCATTTACTGTATATATGTAATGTATGTAGTACAGTTCATATAGCGTCTTGTGCTTGGGTGCGATGAAAACACAGGAGTCACAGGTTTGATATAGAAAAGTCCTGTATTACTTCATACAAGTTGGCAGAAATAGTCACACAGTTTGCAGACCAGAAACAGGAGACACAGCAGGCCAGAGTAATCCAAGCTCAGCAATCACTCTCCCAATACAGATTCAGGATCTTCTTCTCTGTTACCGTAAGTCCATGCAAACGTGGGTCTTTCAAAGAGCAGGGTTCAGAGTCCACAAGTGCTTCAGAGTTCCTCAGTAGGAATAGCTGGAGTACAAGGTCCAAGGCTTACAGGAGTCAAGTCACAGGTTCACTGCAGGCTAGATTCTGAAGCACTGATTGCTCAGCTGTGGCTGCTTAAGAAGCAAAGGAGAGAATCAGGGCGGGAACATGCAAGCTGGAAACTCCATTTTGATGAGGGCAAGATAGCTGCAGCAAGACAGAAAGTAAAATGGCTGACGAACAAACTGAGTTTCAGGAATATATACATAGAACCTTACATTACTCCCCCCTTAAGGACAACCTCCGGATGACCTCAGACCAGGCTTGTGTGGGTACCTCCGATGAAACTGACGGAGCAAGCGAGGAGCATTAACGTTATTGACCGGTTCCCATGAGTTGTCCTCCACTGGGTAGCCCTGCCATTTAATCAGATATTGTAATGATTTCTATACAACCTGGAATCTAAAATCCTTTCCACCACAAATTCTTCTGACCATCGACTAGCACTGGGTCAGGGCAAGGAGGGAACGTCCAGGAAAACGTATTGGGTGTCGCAGCCTTTAGTAGGGATACATGAAAGAAGGGTGGATTCTCATAGTTCTGGGCAGTTGAAGACGACAAGCAACGGCACTTATAATTTTACTGATTTTATAGGGTCCAATGTACTTATGTCCCAACTTAGACGATGGAATCCTTAACTTAAGATTTCTGGTTGACGCCAGACCAAGTCTCCTACCTTGAAAGCTGGTGCAGGTTTACGAAATTTATCTGCTTGCTTTCTTGTACCTTTTTGAGCCGATTCCAGATTTTCCTTTAGAAGATCCATATTCTTCTGTAAAGACGTGATTCTTTCAGCCACTGCTGGTAAAGGCGTTTCTATGGGAAATGTGGTAGAATGTTAGGATGATAACCTAGATTAGAGTAAAAAGGAGATGTTTAGTGGAGGCACTCGAGAGTTGTTATACGAGAACTCAGCTAATGGAAGTAGATCCACCCAATCATTCTGTAGGTGGCAGATAAAGCAGCGGAGATACTGCTCCAGGGTTTGATTGGTTCGTTCGGTCTGTCCATTAGTCTGGGGATGAAAAGCAGAAGAAGGTTTACTTTAATGTCATGTGCACAGAAATTTTGCCCAAAACCTAGAAGTGAATTGCACCCTCGATCCGAAATAACCTTATCCGGTACTCCATGTAAGCGAAACACATCTTTAATCATCAAATCTGATGTCTGTTTTGCAGTGGGTAAGCCGACACAAGGGATAAAATGAGCTGCCTTTGTTAGACGGTCAACCACCACTAGAATGGTGTTCTTCCCTGAGAGGTTGGTAACTCCACAATGAAGTCCATAGAAATGGATCCCCACGGGCGGGACGGGGTGGGAAGAGGCTGTAACAGACCAGTTGGTGAGGGCGAGGTGTTTTGCATCTTGCACAGACCTCACATGAAGTGACATAATTCAAAACATCCTTCCTGCAAGTGGGCCACCAAAAGAAACGGAAAGAAATTCTGTGTCTTTAGAATTCCTCTATGCCCAGTATCTTGGAATCGTGAATGGTTGCAATACTCTTAATTGACTGTTTCAGGAATATACAGACGTTGTCCCTGAATCCACACACCATTCTTAAAGAAAGACTTACGTCCTTGGGGGGTTGTGCCAAAAAGGAATCCGCATGGTATGCTTCCTTGATGTCCTTAAGTAGGTCTTGATTATGAATTACTCCTAGGAATTAGAGTCAGGAAAGAATAGTCTTAGGAGGAGTAATTGGACGTGTCTCTGCTGAGTAAATCCTAGAGAGTGCATCAGCCTTTCCATTGCGCGATCCTGGTCTATAAGAGATGATAAAATTAAATTGGTTTAAGAAAAGATTCCAGCGAGGCTGGCGATGTCTATCGTAGGTTTCCATCTCAGCGAAGAACAACTATGCTGGAGGAAAAGAAGTGCACAGGGATGCAAGACATTCTTTCACCTGTTCTCTGAGAGAGTATAGCTCAACGGCACGTCTGAAGCATCCACTCTCTTATGAAGGCAAGCTCGGGGTTGGGATGTATAGGATAGGTGCAGTGGTAAATTTATCTTTTAGACGGGAAAATGCTTCCTGGGCTTGGGGAGTCCAGGAAAACTAGACTCTTTCCGGGTAAGTTGAGTGATAGGTGACACTACCTCAGAGAAATTTCTAATGAAACGTCATGAAGTTGGCAAACCCGATGAAGCGCTGTACCTCCTTCACATTTCTGGACTTGGCCATCCTTGATGGCTTGGGTTTTCTTCCATCCATACTAATTCTTGTGTAGACAGTACATACCCAGAAATTGAATTTCGGTCCTATGGAATTCACACTTTTCAAGTTTGATGTAAAGATGATTTTGTCTTAGACGTTCCAAGACCATTTCAATGTCCATGATGTTCCTCTGTGGAGTTAGAAAAAATTATGAATATCATCCAAATAAATTACCCGAATGTATCTAGGAGATCCCTAAAGTGTCATTCCCAAAGTGTTGGAAAGTGGTGGGGCGGGGGGGGACTCAGACCAAAAGGCAAAAATAGATATTCAAAGTGTCCATAGCTTTGACCTGAATGCAGTTTCCATTCATCCCAGGTCTAATACGGACTAAGTTTGGCCCAGAAGATTAGTTTAGAAAAAATTTTGGCATGTCGCACTCTCCCCAATAACTCAGGGATTAAAGGCAATGGATAACGGTTTCTAATGAAAACCCTTATTGAGTTCCTATGTCTACGCATGGTTCAGAGATCCATCTTCTTCTTTACAAGAAGAGGGGCACCTGCAGGAGATGAAGAGGGCGTATGAGCCCTTGGCTAGATTTTCATTATGAAATCCTTTAAAGCCTTTAGTCGGGCCCGCCAGGGGGTAGATCTTCCAAAAGGTATCTCTGCTCAGGCAATAATTCAATGGGACAATCTAGGGCCCGGTGAGGAGGAAGCTGGTCAGCGTTTTTTTGTCACATAAATCCATAGTCCTGGTATAAGGGGTTTGTTCAGGGGGACTGAATGTTTCCTTTAGGAACAGAGCAAGCTGAAACTTTTGGATCATTGTTTCTCTGGAAGTGTAATTCTTGGTCTCCCAGTTAATGGTAGGATTTGAGCCTGAGCCATGGTAGCCCTAGAATAAGGGGAAAAGTGGGGAGAAAGATAAGAAAAGGCAGTTTTTTGGTCTTTCCATAAGAACCCCCCAAAGGCTTTTTTTCCGATCCACTGGTCGAGGTCGCGGGAGCCATCCACAGTTTCCTCTGTAGGGGCCCTTCATAAAACGTTTTCCCCCGTTTCAGGCAAAGGGACATCCATAAAAATTTCCACTTCCCCCTGAGTGTCTAGCAGAGCGACCCCCAAGTGATCAACCAGGTTGAGGAAAGAAAGCAATGAGAATTGTTTTTTTACAATAGGGGGGGCACCTGAGGAAGGGGAAAAAGGCAGCGTTTACACAGAAAAGTCCTCAGAGGAACGGAGTTTTAAGCCCCAGAAAAAAAATTGGCTGGGGGGTTTCGGACCTGAGGTCCCCCCCCCCCCCCCTCTCGCAACACTCAAATGATGGTGCTGCGTAGTCACAAAAACGGGGGGGGTTTTAAAAATGAAGTGCCCTGACTTCCACTTAGAACATATTTTCTTTAAACGATGTTCTTGCGTGCTCAAAAACCCGGTTGTAAAGAGTTACCTGATGGTTCGGTTTGGGGGCCCTGTAACCCTCTAAGGTTCATTAGTGGAGAGGAAGGAGGAAAAGGTTTCGATTGCTTTCGAAATCTCTCTTGCCTGCGTTGTCAGCAGTTCAATCGGATGCAGTGTTATAAAGTCCCAAGCGTGGGGGCGGCACGAGCAATTTTTTAATCGTGGGATAACCCTTTTTAAAAATAATTTTTTTGGGGGAACTGCCCCAGGTGGTTCAAGGGCCCCCTCCTAAAAAACCAAGGCATATTCGTCCCCGGGTTAAACCTTTTGGGCAAAGCAAAAGGGTCTTCAGCTGTTGACCTGTTGGGGTCTCAAAACCTCCCCCGGTGAAATAAAATCTAAAGGTGATTCAAAAAATTTTTTTCCCCCGTCTCAATCGGGGTTTCCCCACTTTAAGTTTTGGTAGCAAATATTTGTAAGCCCTTAGATCGTTCAGTGGGAAATTTGTGAAGCATGGCAGAAAAAAAAAATTGCATTTTTTAATAAATCCCCTAAATTTTTTCAGTTCCCCCCAAAAGAAAAGGGGGGAATTGGGAACGCACCGGGGCTACGGCGGAGCCTGGCTGCCCTTGAACCTAAAACCTGGCTCGCAAATCCTGGGTGTTTTTCCAACCTTGCAAATTGTGTTTTATTAGGTCTGTGTTTTGTAAAAAGGGTCTTTTATTTAAAAATTGAAGGTATTTCGTCATGCAAAGTTCCTTTTGGGGCCTCCCTTTTTAGTCTTTTAGGCCCCGGGTTACTGGAAGAAGAGGGGGGAAAAAAAAAAAAAAAATAGTGTTCCCCTGTGGAACACTGAGAGAAAAAAAAAAATTAAGGGAATGCTCCCCGGAAGGTTTTGAGAAGTCACAACCACTTCATACAGAAAGTTTAACCAGAAATTGATTCCGAGTTAAAACAGACAAAAAAGGAAAAAAAAGGAAAAAAAAAATAGTGTTTCCCCGGGTTTTCACTGAAAAAAAAAAAAATTAAGGGGGAAAAATTTCTACTGGGGGGTTGTGAGAAATCACAACCACTGTCAACAGAAATACAACCCCGGCGTTGATATCCACAGTACAGCGCCGCCTTTCCGACCGAGACATAAGTTTTTTGGTTCAGAATTTTAATGTATGAGACGTATATAGCGTCTTGTCTTGGGGGGGGATGGGGAAAAACAGGGGTCCCAAAGGGTTTTATATGAAAAGTCTGTTTTACTTCATACAAGTTGGGGAAATAGTCACACGTTTGCGACACAGAAACAGGAGAACAGCAGGCCAGAGTAATCCAACTAAATCCTCTCCTACGATTCGGTCTTTTCTCTGTTAGTAAGTCCCCGAAAAAGTGGGTCTTTTTAAAAAGCAGGGTTCAGGCCAAAAGTGCTTAGAGTTTCAGTAGGGGAAAAGCTGGGACAAGGTCCCCAAAGGTTACGGGTCAATCCGGTTCACTGAGGTAGATTTTGAAGCATGATTTTTCGCTGTGGCTGTTAAGAAAAAAGGGGGAATCAGGGGGGAACATGCAAACTGGAATCCCTTTTGATGGGGCAAGATGCTCAGCAAGACAGAAATTTTAAAAGGTGACGAAAAAATGAGTTTCGGAAAACATAGAACCTTAAAAATAGATTATTGTTTTAAACTAGGAAATGTTTTGGGCTAGTAAATTTGATTCAGTGATTTTAAAAATGAATAAGAAAGTGGCTACACTGACAAGCAGGTGAAAAAAAAAATTTTTTGGAAGAATTTTTTGCTTTTAACTTACCTTTAAAAAAAAGGAAAATGGTCTTACAATATTATAAAAATGAGAATTTGTTGCCTTGGGGGATGCTGCTGGTAAAGGCTCGGCGGTCTGGAGGGCAGTTTGGTTTAGCTTCTACCCATTCCCCTTATCATTGTTTATAAAAATCTGTTGGGTCGAAAATGATGGTTCTCCAAAAAAAAATTACATGTAATTTTTAAAATTTTTCCAAAAAATGTGGTTGGAATAAATTGGAAAAAATCAGGGGAATTTTTCAGGGTCCTGATTCAACATTAACTTACTTTGACCCCAATTTTGATTAGGGTGTTCAAAAAAAATGTAACATTACCCCTTTACTCCCCCCGCCTCCCCGTACTTTCTTTCCCAGCGGGGGGTCTTCGGCCTTTTACCATAGACAAAATCCAAAATGCATCCGGGGAAGGTCACTGCCCAAAGTTGTTCGTATTGAACCCGTGTACAGTAAGCCTGGCTTTGATGAAGCATGGAAAGAGGAAGACCAGACGGGAACGAGGCGAAAAATTTATTAAAAAAAAATAATATCACCCCATTTTTTGGTGACCCCCTGTCACCCTTGGTCCTTTTTTTCAGTTTCATCAAAAAAAGTGTATAAGGGGTACCTTCTGATACAGTAACCTCTGAGGGGGGGCTGGCCGGGTCGGTCCTAGTGAAAAGGCCGAGTGCTGCGTTTTTTTGGTGGAAAAAGCAGATAGATCGGGGGGGGGGATATTGTGGCAGTCGGGGTGTTTTTTGGTGAGGTGATATTTTCTTTTCCCTGGTCCCCTTTTTCCCCTACAAATTTGGTTTGAACAAACCCACAGAACAATTAGTTGTAAATGGGGATCCTTACCCCTATGAAATTGGTATGATAAAGTTAGTAACGTGGTATGAAATTTACCTTAAAGGACAGGTACAAGTTACTCAAAGTCAAATATACAAAAAAAAAAGCT
>JARQOD010012237.1:0-20431 GCA_033576555.1 Oophaga sylvatica | reverse complement strand
TCATATATTGAAAGCGTTCATTTTTTCCAAAAATTTTGGGTTTTGCCCAATTTCTCCTTTTGTGATTTTACATAAAAAAGGGGGGCCCCACAACATCAAAAAGAGGCCCCCCACAATTTGCCCCCCATTATAGCGTGGCGTTTTCCCATAGGGCCCAAAAGGGGTTTTTGGGGAAAAAAATGCAGTGGGGGGACAAGAGGACATGCCCCCAAAATTTTTGACTTTATTTAAAATTTTTCCAGGAATTTTCCCAAAAAGGGGGAGATGCTCTAAAAATACATTGAAGTTAAAAAAATTTGGCCCTTGCTAACAAAAAAATTTTGTCCCGTTTTGCGTATTTGTAGCAGGAGGAATAAACAAAATGGAAGAGGGCAAAATGGGAGGAAAAGGGCGCCAACTTTTGGGGGCAAAGCTGATTTGTTCCCAAAGATAAAGAACAAAGAGGGCTAAACAACACTTTCAGGACGGGGGTACAACCCTTTTTTAAACCCCCCACAATCCTTTATGGGGCCCAATGTCCAAAAATAACGGGGCACCATCAACTCCCACCCCCCAAGGCAAAACCGTATATCCCAAAAACAACAATCCCCACAGAATCGTAAAGTTTTTCGGGAAACCCGGGGGTTTGGGGAAGGACCATACAAAAAACCCCCCAGTGTAGAAGTATAAAACCCTTTTTTTTTTAAAAATTTCTCCAATAAAATGACACCCCAATCCCCCAAAAATTTAAAAAGAAAAAAAAAGGAAAAGGTTGTAAAAGATTAGAATGAATTCTGACCGGACTCCCTTGGGGGTTTAAAAAACATTTTGAACCTTTTTAAGAAGTTGTAAAGATTGAATCGGATTAAAGGGACTGGTCTTAAAAAGGGAGGTTCCCCCTTTACGGGTTCCGGTATCAATTGTTTTTGCTCAATTTGGGGTTCCGGTTACTTGGAAGTTGCGGGGTTTTTCCCCGCATTTTTCTAAAAACAGAAAGATTTTTCCGCTTGTATTTTTGTGCTTTTTTTTGCATTTTTTTCCTGCACTCTTGGGGAGGTCACCCGGGGCCCCCCCGGGGGCTTGCCCCCTCTAAATTTATCTCCCCCTTCGTTATTTGTTCTTTTGCCTTTTCCATTTTTTCATGGGCTTTTTTTGTTTTGTTAAAACCAAGAACTAATTTGGTGGAGGGTGGGGAAAATCTGAGGTGTTTTTGAAATTTTTTAGTAGAGTTGGTATTTTTTGGGTTTTTTGGGAGCAGTAATTCCCCTTTTCCGCCTTTTTTTTCTGGGAAGTTTGGGGCCCCCAAAACTTTGCTATAATTTTTTATCTGTGTCTGGCCTTTGTCAAAACCCCCCATTACTGTTTGGGGGCTTCCTATGTTCTTTGGGGATCTGCCCGGGGGGAATTTTTCCCTTTTTTTTTTTAGGGGGAGTTAGCTTCTCAGCGGACGAGGCGTCTAGGGGGCCAAGTGGGGAGGGGCCCCCCGGGTGCCTTTTTGTGGGGGGTTTTGTAGGGTACTGAAATCCAGTAGATTCCAAAACCCCTTTTGGTGTATTCTTTTTTTCCCGTCCCCTCCTACCAAAAAAAAAACGTATCACCCGAAAAAAAAAATTATATGGTATCACAAAAGGGAAAAAAAAGTGAGAAAAAAAAAAAGGGGGATTGTCAAGGGGGCAAATTTTTTTTTTTTTTTTCCCCCTGTTTTTGAGGCTGAGGAGGGTTTTTTTTTTTTTTCAAGGGGGTTGCACAGTTGTCGGGGCCCTGTGGTCAGCTTGCATAAATTTTGGGTATTGCTACCTATCTTGCGGGTTCCCGGGGTTTTGGAACGTAGGACCCCTGCCAGTTTTTTTTTTTTTTGGGGGTCGAGCTTTAAATTTTGAATTTAAAAAAAATTTTTAAATTTTTTTTTGCCAAAAAACCCCAAGTCCTAAGGGAACGCAGCCAGCGTTCAAATTTCCTCTCCCTGCGCGGCGCCCCCGGGTTTTTGGGGTTTTTCCCTGCCCCGGGGGGCCCTGTTTTGAGAAAAATTGCCCCTTTTTTCGGCTCGGGGTTATTGTACAAAACCCAAAAGTCACGTAAAACTGAAAAAACTTGTTGGCTTTTAAAAAGGGGCCCTTTGGGGGGGAGTTATACTGTCAGAAAAATTTGAAAATGGGCAGTCCTGACCAAAAAGGAATAAGATTTTTTGGGCCCCTTTTTTGTCAAAAATTTAAAAGATTTTTTGGGGGGTTTCCTTTCTCCCTTGGCTCAAAAAATTCTATGTATTAGCTTTAAAAAAAATATCGGTTTTGGGGAGCGTTTGGGGGAAGGGGGGGTTTAAAATGTTGCCGGAAACCCCCTTTGAACCCCTTTCGTTGAAAGAGGGGATTCGGGGCCGTTCTTTTTGGGTTTAAAAAACCCAAAAAGGGTTTTTTTCTACTGTGGTGATCCCCCCATTTATTTCTTTGCCCAAAAAGGGGGGAAAGTTTTTTTCCGCTCATTGTCTTGGGTGTGTTCAGACTAAATTTCTTTGGGTGTTACCCTGATTTGCCCCTGTCCAATTTTGTGCTCGGGTTTTGTTGATTCGGGAAACATATTTAAAACCGAGGATTTTTTTTTTTGCTAAAGTTTTGGGGGTTTCCCCTTTTTTACCCCCCCCGGGGAAAAATTTTCCCCCACGGGGATTGATTCACCCCCTTTTGGGTGAGAATAAACCCCGTATAAATTTTTTAATAATTTTTAAAAGGGTTTTCCCTTTGGGTTTCAGTTCATAATCCTGTTTGGGGTTGGGGGAAACTGTGTTTTTGTAAAACCCGGGTTTGGGGTTTCCAAAAATTAATCCAAACTCCGTTTTTCTGCCTCCCGGTAAGGATGTTCCTACTTTTTTTTGATTTTTCTGATGTTTTGCGAAAGTAAATCTGCATCCTTTCCTCCCCTTTGGGGTTGACTGCCCCTATTGAATTAGTTTCCTGGTAGTAAATTCCCCCAAAAGGGGGGGCCTTTTTTTAAAAACGTACCGAAAAATAGTATGGGTTTTATCAAGAGTATTGGGAAGGGTCATATCAACCATCCCTTCACCCTTGGGTCCCCGGGGGGTTTTTTTTTTGGCCCAAAAAAAGGGGGGGGTTTTTAACGTGATTGTTTTTGTCCTTCCCTTTAACCCAAAATCATTTTTTGGGGAAAATCAATATCCCTTTCCCCTTTTTTTTTTACCCCTTTTTTCCCGGGGAAAAGTGCTACTTTTTTTAAACCCCTTACCCCAGGGGGGGGGAAAACCCCTTTTTGCTTAAACGGGGATGTGGAAACGGATTCAATACCCCCCGGGGGCATTTTTATAAAATATGATTGCCCCCTTTTTGGGGGGGGTAATCTCCCCTTTTGTCTTCCAGTCCTTTTAGAATGACATTTTCAGGTTTTGGGGGTAATTTCTGATTGTTTATTTGGATTCTTTTTTTTTCCAAAAATGGGCTTCTGAGAAACATTTGGGGCTGTTTTCCCCGATTTTGAGAAGAATGCTCTTTTGGAAATAAAAGTTTCTTTTTGGCGTACAGGGATTCATTTTGGGATTCTTTTTGTCCCCCTCTTTTTTGAAAAAAAACCCGGGCAAGGTTCAGGCCCTCTGTGTTGGGGCCAACCTACTTCATTTAAAAAGGGTTTTTGAGATTCTTGTGTTTTGCCAATTTTTTTTTCGTAAAAATTTTTTTGGGAATTTCTCTTTTTTGTTAAACCCCTTTACGATTTAAAAAAAAGGGTTTGGGTGTGGTGTTTTTGGCCCCCTTAGGCATCTCGCTTTCAGGGGAAATTTAAACAGAGATTCATTTGCTTTTCTACGGCGCCCGATGTTTTTGGGCCCCCCAGGTGGGGTTGGCCTCTAAATTGGGGCAGGTGCCGTTTTGTCCCCAAAAAAACCGAGACCCTAAAAGTAACCCCCTTTTCCCCTTTTTTTTTGAAAAATTTTTTTTAAAAGAACTTTAAATTTTGGTGGGGAAAGGGGTTATTTTTTTGGGTGGGGGTTTTAAAAGGTTTTGGGGGATTTTGGGGGGGGGGAGCCCAAAAAATTTGGGGGGTCCCACGGGCCATAAAAATCGGTTTTTTTTGGGAAACAGCCAAGCGACTTTAAACCAGCAGGGGGTGGGCCCGTTTTTTTCCCTTTTTTTAAATTTGTGGTTTTTTCCCTTTTTTCCCCCCATAAGGAAAATTAAGGGGGATGCCCCCATCGAGGATTTCCCCTTTCGGACTCTCGATTTTTTTATCCCGCTGTTTTTTTGAAAAAAGGGGGTTTTTTTCTTTCACCCTTTTTGCCCAATTTGGACTTCTTAAAAGGGGTCAGGAGGGTTAAACCACACGCCCCCATTTTGGGAAAAAGTTTGTCCCCGACCGGGGGAAAAAAAAGTGTGATGTTTTTAGATTCATTGTTTTCCCCTTGGCCGGCCCCGGAATTTTTGGTACCAGAGCTTGGATCGGCCTTTTGGTGGCCTTTTTTTTGTCTCGTACGTCGGGAAATTTTTTGCAGGTTTTGCGGGGCTTCTCTCTCCAACCCTTTCTCTCGCTCTAGTGGTTTGTTTGCATTTTCCTTTCCCCGAGACCATGGCCCAAAAAACCATTGTTTTTTAAATTTCCACCTCCCTGTTTCTAAGAAGCCCTTTTTTTGGGGGTTTGTGATGGGTTTTTCCCCAAAAGGGTACATTTTGTGCCATTACCTAAGTTCCCCTTTTCCCCCCCCTGATTTTGGGGCCTTTTTCCTTCAGCACGTGGTTGGGGTTTCACAGCATTCCTGGAACTTTTTTCAAAAAGGGGTCCTTTTTTTTCCGTTTTGGGGGGACTTTTTTTTCTAAACTTGGTTTCAATTGTCTTTCCCCCGGGGTTTTCATCCTCAAACCCAAAGGACAAACGAGAGGGAAAAAACCAAAGGGGAAATTTTTCTGAGTGCTTTTTGTCTGCTGTCCCAAAATGTGGGGCTCTTTTTTTTTTTTTGGCTGAGTTTGCTCTTAATAAAGGGCAGCTCTGCCACTTTTATGTCCCTTTTTTTTGCAATTTTTTGGGTTTTTTCCCCCCCCATTTTCTTTGGGACAACGGGGCTTCTTCTTTAGGTTTACTTGTTTTGGAGCGAAGCAGCGATTTTTTGGGGGGAAGGGAGGGGAGGTTTCCCTCCTCAAGAGGCCCCGGTTTTTCCCAATAGGATGTGGTCCTCGGTTTTTAAGTGGGGGGCTTGGTTTTGGGGTTTTCCCAAAAAAATATCCCTATGAGAGTTGCATCTCCTAAGTTTAAGCTAGTTCCCTTGGCCTTATAAGCTTTGGGGGGATTTTAAAAAATGTTTCCTTTTTTTTTTTTTTTTCTGGGAAATTTAAGTTTCCTAACGTGTTCCCCCAAAAATCCTTATTGAAAGGTTTTTTGGCCAGTGGGGTTTTAGGGGGGGACCTCCTAAACCCCGTTTTGGTTTGGGCAATCTGGGGGTTTGTGGTTTAGAAAATTTTATTTCGTTTTCTAGACGGAAACTCCAGATTTGGGTTTTAATGGAGAGGTTATGGTCAGGAGGACAATTCTTGGGGGTTTGCTTCGGAAAATCCAAAACAGGAACTGACCTGCGTTTTACAGACTCTTTTCCCCCCCGACCTGGTTGCCCAATTTGGGGGGGTTTTTTGGGCCCCCCCCCAAGGGGGGGGTTTTGGTGAAAAGTGTTAAAAATGAATTTTGGGGGGACCCCCTGGTGGTTAAAACTTTGGGAAACCCTTTTTTTAAAATTTAAATTGGCGATCAGGAGTTTCAGACTGGTCTTATATAAGGGAGGTTCCCCCCATCAAAGGGGGGCCGGGGGTTTAATTTTCTTTCTTTTTTAAAAATTTGGGTTTCCCGGTTCATTGGAAGTTGCTGTGTTTGCCTGCCCTCTTCTGCTAAAAGTAAGATTTTTTTTCCGGGTTGTATTTTTTTGTTGCTTTTTTTTTTGTTTTTCCGGGATCTTGTGGAAAGGGCAGCCGGTCCCCCCCCGGGGGTTTTCTCCCCCCGTTTACTACCTCTGTTTTTTGTTCATTTGCCTTTTCCATTTTTTCGTGGCTCACTTATTTTGTTACCCCAGAGAACAAAATTTGGGGGGAGGGGGTCGTGGATCTGAGGGGTTTTTTAAAAATTTGGATTTTGGGAATTTTTTTTTTTTGGGTTTTTTCAGAAAATGCCCCTTTCCCTTCCCTTTTTCTTTTTTGGGGAAATTTGGGGCCCCCCAAAAATTGCCATATATTTTTGTCGTGTTGTTTTTCCCTCTTGCAACCGCCATTACATGTTTGGGGGCTTCCTATTTTTTTGGGGGGATCTGCCCGGGGTAGATATTTTCCTCTTTCTATTTGGGTTGTATTTTTTTTCCCGGCTTTTGCAGGCTTTACCCCCAAGTGGTCCCCCAGGGCCCTGCTTTATTTTTGGGGGGTTTTGTCGGGTTTAATGCAACCGTAATTCCAATCTCTTGGTGTATTGTTTTTTTCCCCCGCTCTCCTCACCCCCCCAAAAAAACTTTAACGGGAACCAAATTTTTGTAGCAAACAGTGGTAAAAACAAAAGGGGTTAGATAAAGTCAAAAATTTTGGGGAAAAAATAAACCCCCTTAGAATTAATTTTCAAAAAAAACCCGGATTTTTTAGGAACTTTTGGGGGGCCCCCACATCGGGGGTGTACAGCCCTTGGGAAAAGGGAGGGAAAATTTTTTTTGAAATTTTTTGGTATGTGTTTGACAAGTCTAGGTTTTGTTTCGATGCCCGTTTTAAGGAAATTTTGGGGCCCCCCCCGGGGTGTACAGACGGGGGTACGTGGATGAAATTCTTTTGGAATATTATTTGGTAGGGGTCGATAAATTTTTGGGGGAATTTTAAAAAGAAAATATTACATTTAGACTATTTTACCCCTTTCCCCAAATGTGTTCCAAATTACTCTACGGGGCCCTTAACAGAAAAAAAAAATTATATAAAAAAAAACAAAAATTGGGGTGGTGTAGTAGGTCTCAAAGCAGGGGGGAATACAAAAAAGGCCCCCTTGGGGGTTGGCCCTGGGGGGGAAAAGTAACGGGAAATTTCTCCATTTGCCTGCTTCCGCCCAAAACCCCAAGTTTTTGAAATTCCTTTGGGTGGGAGTTACAGGGGGAGGGAAAAAAGGGGTCTGTAAGTTTTTTAAAGGGAAATTTCCCCCAAACCCAAGGCTTTCCCCGGTGCCATTAGTCAAAAATGGCCCCCAAAAATTTTTTCCTGATAGGGGGGAATGTTTAAAGGGGGGGTTGGATTTTTGTACAGGAAAAAACTTTTTTTGTGGCCGTTTGGATAAAATAGATTGCCCTTTTTTTCCAGGGGGCCCCCTCTTTTTTGACCCGGGATGGTTGGGAGAACCCCGGGTTTTTAAAAAGCCACCCATAAATTTTTTATTTCTGTGCCGCAGAACTTTTTTTTCCTTGTCCTTTGGGGCCCCCCCCTCTGACCGTAAAAATGGTGTCTGCATGCAGGTGGTCGCATGTAGACTCCTTCGTCTTCCATTCACTGCAAAAAATGGTCACTTGCGATTTTGGGAAAGACCCCCCTTCCCCAAAAATCTGGCAACCCAAAGTGACAAACCCCCTTGTTTTTCCGGCCCCCCCGGGGCCCCGTTTTGCAGTTTTGGGGGGGTTTTTTTAAGGGGGATGTCTGTAATGGTCGGTTTTAACGTGGTTCCCCCTTTATTTTTGGAAAAAATGTTTATTACTGCCACCCCACTTTTGCCGGGGGGGAAAAAAATTTGGGGGGGGTTTGGGGGGGTTTTTTTTTGGGGTCCCACCTTAAAATTTTTGGAAGGTGGATTTTGTCCCCAAAGGGGGTTTTCACACATTTTGGTTTTAATTTTTCCCCTATTTGGCACTTTGGATGGGAAAAAATTCGCTGAATGACAGGGGGGCCCCTTTAGTCTCAAGGATTTTTTATCCACATTTTCTCTGGGGTATGGGGAAAAAAGAAAAGAATATTTTTAGCCAATTTGTTGGGGCGTTTTGGGGGGGGTTTGGGGGAAATTTTCAGAAGGGGGGGAATCCCCATAAGGGACGTTAAGGGGCCGACATGAGGGGGCAAAAACGGGGGGGCTGGGACCGCTTTTGTTGCCCGAAAAAGGGGGGGTGGGTTTTTTTTTTTTCTAACCCAAAATTTGGGTAAGGCCTAAAAAAGTTTTTTTTTTCGGGGAAAATTTGGGGCGTCCGGAATGGAAGGGAAAAGGGTGGGTTTTTGGGAAATGTATTGGGGGGCATATGATTTGTTTGGTGGACGTTTAAAATTTAGGACTTCGGGGGTAAAATTAAAAATTTTTAAAAAATCAGTGGGGTAAAATTGTCAAAATTAAACCCTTTTCCCCCGGGCAGCAAAAAAAGGGGGGAAAAATTAAAAATGAGGTTTCTTTTTAACCCCAGCAATGGGGGGACTGCTTTTTTTTGGTTTCCGCCCCTTTTAATTTTTAGCGTGCTAGATCCGTACCATTTGGGCGGGGGGGAAACCCCTGGAGAAAGGTTTGTCGTCATGTCTAAAAAGGCTCAGCTTCAGGGGCAGATTTTGTTTACTTTTAGCAAAGCGGGGTGATGCTTCTCGCGCTGAAAAACATGGGGGCCATTTTATTTTTTTTCCCTGTTAATGAAAAAAACCCAATCTTAAATCTATATTTTTTTTTCCAAAACCCCAACACCCCCAACCCAAAAACGTCTAACCCTAACTTCAAAAAATTATTTAAAAAAAATAAAAAAATAAATTATTTTTTTTTTCCCCCTGACAAGGGGATGGGTATAGGGGATTACAAAAAAGGCAAAGGGGGATGCTTGCGGACATTGATATTTTTTTTTTAATGCAGGGCCATTTAAAAGTAGTCTTTCTCTTTCTCTCAGAAAAATACGGGAGAGAAAGAAAACCCAAAGGCCCAATCTCCTTTTAAATTTGGGGGGGTTTTTGATCACAAAAAGGGGTTTTATTAATAACAATCCCAAACCAATAATTTTTTCCCTTGGTTGCCTTTTTAGGCGGCACATCTTGGTGGGGGCACTGCTGCGCCCGCCTTTTTCTTTCTGCCAGGGGAAGGAGGGGACTGGGGACTGGGGGACCACTAATGGGACCTAATATACCGGGGGGGGGGTGAGAAAAATTTTAAATGGAACATCAGATTTTTTTTTTTTTTGTTGTGATCGGTTTATGGTTTAATAATGGCGATCGCAACATCGGGGTCGGTAAAACCAACCGAATTGTTCTCTGGGGTCTCAGCTACCCCGGCGCTGCGACCCCGTGAAAATCAGCCCTCTGGGGGCGCTATACACTTTTTCCCAGCGCCTTTAATTAACGGCGCTGTGGTTTAACTACCATTAACTTCCGCCGTTAAAAAGGCGTACGGCGGCCCGTTAGGGGTTAAAGGGAACTTGTCATTTGGTTTTTTGCCTCCTGAACTGCCCCCGGTAGGTTTAAGTTCAGGACAGAACCCACCCAACGTGTTTCTAGATCCTAATTCCCCCCAAACAGTTTGCGAAAAAAAATTTAAAGCTTTGTCCTGGCTAGAAATTAATAGTTGCACCTGGGAGGTGCTGGGGACGGAAGAGTCTCTTCCCAACCGGGAACCCATCCTGTAACCATTGATTGATGGGCTGTCTTGACTGCTGTGCATCACCTTCTCCTAATGAAATTTGTGCTTGTCGCCGGGGGCGGACTGGCCCTCGGAGAACCGGAGGATTCTCCGGGGGGGCCCTGGCACCTGCTGGAATACAGGGGCCAGTTGCCTAGTGCCCCCGCTGTCCAGGGGCCCCCAGCCGGTGGCGTGTCACTAATAGCGGCACACCACGCAGCTGCCATGGGGGCCAGTGCCAGCGGAGCAGCAGCGGGTGACAGGAGGCAGGATCCCCTGTCCCCGCTGCTAAAGAGAAATGAATATTCACTGCTTCCCACGCCCACATAGGCGTGGGAAGCAGTGAATATCATTACTTACCTGTCCCGTTCACCGTCGTGTCCTCGGGTCCTCTTGCTGCGATGTTAGGCAGAGGGCGCGATGACGTCATTAGTGAGCGCCGCGCCCTCTGCCTGATCTTCACTGCCAGAGACCCGAAGACAGCGACGCTCAGCGGTGGGAGGGGTGACAGGTAAAATCTCTAGGTGCCGGGGCCCTGAGCCAGCGTTGACACCGGCACCTGTCCCCCTTGCGCGCGGTTGTCCCCGCCTGTCAGGACACTGGCACCTAGCCCCCAGCGACAAGAGGTGAGTATGGCTTTTCTTTTTTGCAGCAGCAGCTGCAGCAGCATAAGGGGCCTATAAAATGCAGCATCTATGGGGGCACAGTTGTGGAGCTTATGGGGGCATAATCTTGGGGGAATAATCTGTGGGCATCTATGGGGGCATAATCTATTGGGCATCTATGGGGGTAATCTATGGGGGCATAATCTGTGGCAGCATCTATGGGGCATAATCTATGGGGGCATAATCTGTGGAGCATCTATGGGGGCTAATCTATGGGGGCATAATCTGTGGAGCATCTTGGGGGCATTAATCTATGGGGACATAAATTGTGGAGCATCTATGGGGGCATAATCTATAGGGGCATAATCTATGGGGCATAATCTGTGGAGCTCTATGGGGGCATAATCTATGGAGCTCTATGGGGGTATTTCTTTGGAGCTTCTATGGGGGGCATAATCTATGGGGGCATAATCTAAGGAGCATTTATGGGGGCATAATCTATGGGGGCACAATCTATGGAGCTTATATGGGGGCATAATCTGTGGAGCATCTATGGGGGCATAATCTATGGGGGCATAATCTGTGGAGCATCTATGGGGGCATATTCTATGGGGGCATAATCTATGGGGCATAATTCTATGGGGAATAATTGTGGAGCATCTATGGGGGCATAATCTATGGGGGCATATAATCTATGGAGCATCTATGGGGGTATAATCTATAGGCTTCTATGGGGGCATAATTATGGGGGCATAATCTGTGGAGCATCTATGGGGGCATAATCTATGGGGCATAATCTGTGGAGCATTATGGGGGCACAATCTATGGAGCTTCTATGGGGGCATAATCTAAGGAGCTTCTATGGGGGCATAATCTATGGGGGCATAATCTGTGGAGCATCTATGGGGGCATAATCTATGGGGGCATAATCTGTGGGCATTATGGGGCATAATCTGTGGAGCATTATGGGGGCATAATCTATGGGGACATAATCTGTGGAGCATCTATAGGGGCATAATCTATGGGGGCATAATCTGTGGAGCTCTATGGGGGCACAATCTATGGAGCTTCTATGGGGGCATAATCTAAGGAGCTTCTATGGGGGCATAATTATGGGCATCTATGGGGGCATAATCTATGGAGGCATAATCTATGGAGCATCTATGGGGGCCATAATCTATGGAGCATCTATGGGGGCACAATCTATCGAGCATCTATGGGGGCATAATACATGGGCAGAATATGGGGCACAAATTATGGAGCATCTTGTGGGGCAAATACATGGGGCAGCATATTGGGGCACAATCTTGGAGCATCTTGTGGGGCATAATAATGGGGCAGATATGGGCATAATTCATTTTTCCACCCTAGGCTTTACTCGAGTCGATAAGTTTTCCAGTTTTTTTGTGGCAAAATTAGGGGGGTTGGCTTATACTCGAGTATATATGGTATCTTATCTTTATTATCTTCTATCTATCTATCTATCTATCTATTATCTTCTATTTCTATATATGCATTATACCCTATGAGGGGGGGCAGCATTATCCTCTATGGAGGGGGGCAGCATTATCCCCTATGGGGGGCAGCATTATCCCTATGAGGGGGCTGCTTTAAATCTATGGGGAGGCTACCCCAAATCTGTATAATTAAGACATGTATTACCTTATATTATACCCTGATATCAGTGTGTTTTATGCACAATTGGTGGTCTTGTATTTATTTCTCTGGTGGGCCCAAGGTGTTCCAGTCCGACGCTGCTTGTCGCTGAGTGGATCCTTTTGGCCGCACTGCTTTAAATAATGGGACTATCTTGACCCGTGGCCCCTGATCACCCAGATGTTGTATTGCCCACACTAGGACACCTGTAGTATATAGACAGTGTGTGAAATGATCAGGTGTGGAAAAATGCTACATAGGAAACTTTCAGTGACAGAAAGTGTTAATAGTTTATTTTTATTAATTAACAAAAGCAAAGTGAATAAGAAATGAGAATCTAATCACATCAATATTTTTTTTTCTAGGTCGACCTGTATAAAGCAGGAACTCTCTAGGTTTTATAGTCAGGTGTAGGAGTAACCAATTGTAGATTCATTAACCCCTTAAGGACCAAGCCATTTTGTAGGTTAATGACAGGCCAATTTTTACAATTCTGACCACTGTCACTTTATGTGCTTTTAACTCTGGAACGCTTCAACGGATCTTGGCGATTTGAGATTTTTTTCTCGTGAATATTGCACTTCATATGAAAAAATAACCGTGTGCACAACCAAGAAGGTGCCAGAGTAGGTTCCCAAACCGTATCTAATAGAAAATGAACTAGGCACTCAACTTTAGTTAGTGAGAATAAAGATTTTTATTACAGTAGTAAACACGAAACGTTTCGGTCCTATATCATGGACCTTCATCAGTCCTAATTTATAAAAACAGAAGAAAAAAATTATATTAACAAAATAAAGTATGTACAATCAAATTTTGGTCAATAGTAAAGGTAGAGAGTAGTTGTATACAATGCTTCAGGAGATTTAGGGAGCAATCATAGGTCAGATGTTGTACAGAGGTATCACAAAGCAGAAAGAAATTATATGGTGAGGACATACCAGATATACTGGGAAGGGGGTTGATCCACATGGGGAAGAAAAAGGGCTGGATATAGCTGTAGGTGAAATAAGATAAACGTCAGTGCCGATTTACTTTTATGTATAAGTAGATTTGTGCTATGCCGTAGATGTGACATACCCTGTGTTGGTGGGGTGAGATGAGGGAGAGGACAATGCTCTATTGCACTAGTAACCTGTAGAAACAGCGCAAAACATAGATACCATAAATATCACAACTATCAATTGTTGATGGTGAAGCGGTGGAGCCGCTATACTTGTCTGTGACTGACCTGTTGTGAAGGAGACGGCAGAGAGGATAGGTTCTGCATTGGACGCGGTGTCCACCGCTAGTCTGAGTGCAGAGAAAGCTAGAAAGCGCATGTATTATGAGAGGAAGAGGGGGACTATAGTGTCAGTCAAACAGAGCATTAGACAGGAAGTGAGGTGGCAGGAAGTTAATGGACATGTGTTCCAAGTGAATACTAGGTAACCAGAGGCCGTCCTACAGGTGGGAGGAGTAAAGGAGCGCGTGCTGATGGAGAAGTGCCCAAAGGATGACGTGGCAGCATTATAGTATTTAATACAAGCGGCTCTAAAGTGAATGAAGAGAGGCTGTTAGTACAAGCATAAAGGAGTTTACAGCAATAAACATTGCGATCTTATACATTAGCTTAAAGCGATAGGAATACATAACAGGCTTGCAGCATCAGTTATGCGTCAAAAGGGGCTAACAGTAATATGAGTATGATTTAGTTACTTATATAAGCAGTATGGAAGGACAAAATCTGAAAGCAACAAGGAATAAAAATAACCAACATAACAGAGATCAAGCAGCATGTGGTAAATGACAGGTGATGTGTAAACATCTGTATGCATCATTTATAAAGTAAAAGGGTGTCACAGCAAATTCATATTGGTATAGTGCGTTATCAGAAGACAGTATGGGAAAATCGGAGCACGGATTATTATAAATAAACACCTGGTGAGATCAACATATCATGTGGTATATGGCAAGTGATGTATAAAAAAGGGGGGGTGGGGGAATTATAGCCTCAGTGGTCATATGCAGAATTACATGAAGGAGAGTAAATCGTATTCACGATTAAGACCCTTAGGTGATAGAGTGTCTAGGGTGTGTATCCAATACGCCTCTCTCCTTTTCAATTGACATATGCGGTCGCCTCCTCGTCGTGAATGTGGTATTTGTTCCAAAACTTGGTATTTTAATTGGGCTATGTATGTCCCATTGTGATGAAGTGGTGTGGGATGGGGAGTAAGGTATTCTTACATCTTATGGTTGATTTGTGTTTTGAAATGCGTTGTTTTACAGGTTGACTAGTTTCCCCAACATATAATAACCCACAAGGACACTTAATCACGTATATCACGAAGGCCGTGTCGCAAGTAAAGAAACCACGGACTCTAAATGTTTTTCCCGTATATGGGTGATGGATGGTTTCTCCCCTGAGTACGTTATTACATTGAGTGCATCCCAGACATGGGAAAGTGCCCGTTCTTGGTTTTTTCAGGAATTGTTGTGTAGTTCCTGATTTTTTAGGGCCTAAGTCAGCTCTGATCAATGCATCCCTTAGGTTGGGTGCACGGCGGAAGCATGGGAGAAAAGGTCTAGAGAATTCTTTAATGTCCGGGTGCGCAGTCTGGAGGAGCGGCCAATGTTGGCGAATGGATTTGTGCAATATATACGCATAGGGGTGGTAATGGTGTACGAAAGCAATTCTGCCCCCCATATCTTGTTTATTGCGAGTGACCGTAGTTCTGGAACGATCCAGGACCCCTTGTGGATAGCCCCTCTCTCTAAATTTTGAATTCATTTCTGAGAGGCGGGTTTCCTGAGTGGTATGATCGGAGACGATCTTTTTGACCCGATAGAATTGGGATGTCGGAATGGATTTCTTCATGGCGACTGGATGGAAGCTATTAAAATGAAGTAAGCTGTTACGATCTGTCGGTTTGACATATAGATCAGTGGATAAACAGCCACTGGAATCCTTTATAATCACAGTGTCTAGGAAATTGATCCTGGAGTGGTCGTGTGAGATGGTAAAGCTGAGTCCGGGCCAAGAGCAATTCAGAAATTGATGAAAGAGTGCTAAGGACTCGAACGTGCCCCCCCATATGCAGAAGACATCGTCTATGTAACGTTTCCAGACAATGGCGTTGTTCTTGAATAGAGGGTTTGTGTAGATCAATGTCTCCTCAAAATGGGCCATGTAGCAATTTGCATATGGGGGTGCTACGTTCGAGCCCATTGCGGTCCCGCGTATCTGCAGGTAGAAATCATCCTGGAACATAAAGTAGTTGTGTTTAAGTACGATGGTTAACAGATCCAGACAGAGAGCGATCTCTGCTGGATTAAAGTCCGATTTTTCAAGTAAGCGTTGGACAGACCGTATACCGTTCTCATGAGGTATGGAAGTGTAGAGGTCTTTTACGTCAAATGTGACTAATAGGGAATTAGCTGGAACTTGATTGATGGAACGGATCATGTCCAGAAACGCTCCAGTGTCCAAAATGAATGATTTGCTAGTTTTGATTAGAGGAGTGAAGATTTTTTCTAGATAAATTGCCAATGGTGAGAAAATGGAGTCCGAGGCGGCCACGATTGGCCTGCCAGGGGGTTGCTGGAGGTTCTTATGGATTTTGGGGAGTATGTAGAATACAGGGATGATCGGATTATGAGAGATTAGAAACTCATGAGTTTTACTGTCCAGGATGCCTGCATCACAATGTTGTCTTAGTGTGTCGCTAATGCGGGTCCGTATATCATTGGTGGGATCACGCGGTAATTTCTGATAAATAGTGATGTTGTCGAGTTGCCGGAGTGCCTCAGAGATGTAATATGAGCGGTCCATCACGACAATTGCACCCCCTTTATCCGCAGGTTTTATGATGATATTTTTATCATCTTGTAAGGATTTAAGGGCATGATGATCAGTAGCCGTGAGGTTATGTGGGTAGTGTAATTTGCCTTTTTCCATGTCAGATTTAAGACCATGGAAAGAGGAATAAATGAAATCAATAAAGGTCTCAAGAGCATTCGATCCGGGGGGAGGTCTGAAGAGGCTCTTTGTTCTCAGGCCCAGATTAGTGGCTGAGAGTCGTCCCGGTTCTCCCGGAGACTGTATAGGTCTAGGTGCGGGAGGTTGAGAAAAATACACCCGTAGTCGTAGGGAACGAAAAAACCTTTGAAGGTCCATTTCAAGTTCAAATGTCCTATATTTGTAAGAGGGGCAGAAGGAAAGTCCTTTTTGGAGGACATAATATTCTGCGATACTCAAAGTCCTGGATGAGATGTTAATGACGAGTGGGCACATACCTGGGAACGAGTTGTCCGTATTTGATTCAGATTGTCCCTTCGGTCTGTGCCCCCGTCTGGTCCTCTTCTCTTGTTTGGCGTCTGCGTGGGCCTAAAAAAGGAATAGGAGCAGAAGAAAGGCCACCTCTGTCCTGTTCTGAGCCGGAGGTAGAGGCATCGGTTGAAGATCTTTGACCTGGACGATAGGAAGGTCGCCATGAAGAGGGTCTCTCTCGCCACTTGTAGACACGATCTAGGTTATAGTCCTCTAGATCTCGGGCAAATTTCTGGCGCTTGCGATCCTCTATGTCCTTTCTGTGTTGAATTATGTTGTTATTTATCTGTGATTTTAAGGAGGAGATTTCCTCTGGTGTCCCGTGGAAGACAGTTGTGCTCGATGGAGCAACTTGCTCGGTGTGGTAGTATGGCTTTTGCAAGTCTCTACGGTTAAAGCATGAGGTCGAAAGGCATTGTTAAGTATTGTCTATTTGCAATATTCGTGGAGTCAGAAGAGGGTGGACAAGGGGTACTGTAGGCCGTGAATCTCTGACTCTTATATATTCACAACAGGTCAGTCACAGACAAGTATAGCGGCTCCACCGCTTCACCATCACATTGATAGTTGTGATATTTATGGTATCTATGTTTTGCGCTGTTTCTACAGGTTACTAGTGCAATAGAGGCATTGTCCTCTTCCTCATCTCACCCCACCAACACAGGGTATGTCACATCTACAGGCATAGGCACAAAATCTACTTATACATAAAAGTATATCGGCACTACGTTTATCTTATTTTCACCTACAGCTATATCCAGCCCTTTCTTTCTTCCCATGTGGATCAACCCCCTTCCAGTAGTATCTGGTATGTCCTCACCATATATATTCTTTCTGCCTTTGTGATACCTCTGATACAACTCTGACCTATGATTGCTCCCTAAATCTCCTGAAGCATTGTATACAACTACTCTCTACCTTTACTATTGACCAAAATTTTGATTGTACATACTTTATTTTGTTAATATAATTTTTTTCTTTGTTTTTATAAATGTAGTGACTGATGAAGGTCCATGATATAGGACCGAAACGTTTCGTGTTACTACTGTGAATAAAAATCTTTATTCTCACTATACTAAAGTTGAGTGCCGAGTTCATTTTCTATTAGATACGGTTTGGGAACCTACTCTGGCACCTTCTTGGTTGTGCACACGGTTATTTTTTCATATGATATACCATACGTGTAGCACGCCATCTTTGGTCATGTCACTATCTCTCTCACTTTTTCGTATAATGCTGATGAGACATCGAGAATCCTAGCTCAGACCACCCTTTCAAGTGATTTCCTCAAGGCTCCCCTCGGGAGACCCGTGGACGCGATTTAGAGAGAGAATTACGCCACCGCACAAACCTAGAATTGCACTGTGCCACTCTCACTGAATATATTAGAGTTCAGAGAATTCCACGGGGCCTACGAGTACCCCTTCGTCCCACCTCTTTTCTGACTCCACTGAATATTGTCAAAAATATGAACAAATACTTAACAAGTGCTCTTTCGACCTCATGCTTTTAACCGTAGAGAACTTGCAAAAGGCCATAGCTACCAGCACGAGCAAGTTGGCTCCATCGAGGCACAACTGTCTTCCACGGGGACACCAGAGGGAAATCTCCTCCTTAAAATCACAGATAAATAACAACATAATTCAACACAGAAAGGACTAGAGGATCGCAAGCGCCAGAAATTTGCCCGAGATCTAGAGGACTATAACCTAGATCGTGTCTACAAGTGGCGAGAGAGACCCTCTTCATGGCGACCTTCTATCGTCCAGGTCCAAAGATCTTCAACCAATGCCTCTACCTCGGCTCAGAACAGGACAGAGGTGGCCTTTCTTCTGCTCCTATTCCTTTTTTAGGCCACGCAGACGCCAAACAAGATGAAGAGGACCAGACGGGGGCACAGACCGAGGGACAATCTGAATCAAATACGGACAACTCGTTCCACGGTATGTGCCCACTCGTCATTAACATCTCATCCAGGACTTTGAGTATCGCAGAATATTATGTCCTCCAAAAAGGACTTTCCTTCTGCCCCTCTTACAAATATAGGACATTTGAAATTGAAATGGACCTTCAAAGGTTTTTCGTTCCCTACGACTACGGGTGTATTTTTTCAACCTCCCGCACCTAGACCATACAGTCTCGGGAGAACGGGACGACTCTCAGCCACTAATCTGGGCCTGAGAACAAAGAGCCTCTTCAGACCTCCCCCGGATCGAATGCTCTTGAGACCTTTATTGATTTCATTTATTCCTCTTTCCATGGTCTTAAATCTGACATGGAAAAAGGCAAATTACACTACCCACATATACCTCACGGTATCTGTCATCATGCCTTAAATCCTTACAAGATGATAAAAATATCATCATAAAACTGCGGATAAAGGGGGTGCAATTGTCGTGATGGACCGCTCATATTACATTCTGAGGCACTCCGGCAATCGACAACATCACTATTTATCAGAAATTACCGCGTGATCCCACAATGATATACGGACCCGCATTAGCGACACACTAAGACAACATTGTGATGCAGGCATCCTGGACAGTAAAACTCATGAGTTTCTAATCTCTCATAATCCGATCATCCTGTTTTCTACATACTCCCCAAAAACCATAAGAACCTCCAGCAACCCCCTGGCAGGCCAATCGTGGCCGCCCCGGACTCCATTTTCTCACCCTTGGCAATTTATCTAGAAAAAATCTTCATCTCTAATCAAAACTAGCAAATCATTCATTTTGGACACTGGAGCGTTTCTGGCATGATCCGTTCCATCAATCAAGTTCCAGCTAATTCCCTATTAGTCACATTTGACGTAAAAGACCTCTACACTTCCATACCTATGAGAACGGTATACGGTCTGTCCAACGCTTACTTGAAAAAATCGGACTTTAATCCAGCAGAGATCGTCTCTGTCTGGATTGTTAACCTTTGTACTTAAACACAACTACTTTATGTTTCCAGGATTTATTTCTACCTGCAGATACGCGGGACCGCAATGGGCTCGAACGTAGCACCCCCATATGCAAATTGCTACATGGCCCATTTTGAGGAGACATTGATTACACAAACCTCTATTCAAGAACAACGCCATTGTCTGGAAACGTTACATAGCGATGTCTTCTGCATATGGGGGGGCACGTTCGAGTCCTTGCACTCTTTCATCAATTTTTGAATTTCTCTTGGCCCGGACTCAGCTTTACCATCTCACACGACCACTCCAGGATCAATTTCCTAGACACTGTGATTATAAAGGATTCCAGTGGCTGTTTATCCATGATTATATGTCAAACCGACAGATGTAACAGTTACTTCATTTTAATAGTTCCATCCAGTCGCCATGAAGAATCCATTCCGACATCCCAATTCATCGGGTCAAAAGATCGTCTCGATCATACCATCAGGAAACCCCCCTCTCAGAATGAATTCAAAATTTAGGAGAGGGGGTATCCACAAGGGGTCCTGGATCGTTCCAGAACTACGGTCACTCGCAATAAACAAGATATGGGGGGCAGAATTGCTTTCGTACACCCTTACCACCCCTATGGTATATATTGCACAATCCATTCGCCCAAAATTGGCCCCTCCTCCAGACTGCGCACCGGACATTAAAGAATTCTCTAGACTTTTCTCCCATGCTTCCGCGTGCACCCAACCCAAGGGATGCATTGATCAGAGCTGACTTAGGCCTAAAAAATCAGGAACTACACAACAATTCCTGAAAAAACCAAGAACGGGCATTTCCCCTGTCTGGGATGCACTCAATGTAATAACGTACTCAGGGGAGAAAACATCCATCACCCATATACGGGAAAAACATTTAGGTCCGTGGTTTCTTTACTTGCGACACGGGCCCTTTGTGATATACGTGATTAAGTGTCCTTGTGGGTTATTATATGTTGGGGAAACTAGTAACCTGTAAAACAACGCATTTCAAAACACAAATCAACCATAAGATGTAAGAATACTTACTCCCATCCCACACCCCTTCATCACAATGGGACATACCATAGCCCAATTAAAATACAATTTTGAACAAATACCCCCATTCACGACGAGGGGCGACGATATGTCAATTGAAAAGGAGAGAGGGTATTTGGGTACACACCCCAGACACTCTATCACCTAAGGGTCTTAAAGTGAAAACGATTTACTCTCCCTTTATGTAATTCGCTATGACCCCTGAGGCTATAATTCCCCCCCCCCCTTTTTTATACATCACTTGCCATTACCACATGTATGTTGATCTCGCCCGGTGTTTATTTATTTAATAAACCGTGCTCCGATTTTCCCCTATGTCTTCTGAAAATAACCG
>JARQOD010012236.1:0-20451 GCA_033576555.1 Oophaga sylvatica | reverse complement strand
CCACCTTGGGGGGTCCTTGCTTTAAGCTTGACCCCTAATTCCCTGAAACATCTTTAAGGCCTTCTCCCTACCTCTAACTTTGTCATTTGTGCCAATGTGCACATGACCGCTGGATCCTCACCAGCCCCTCCCAATAATCTGTCAACCCGATCAGCGATGTGTCTTTACTCGAGCGCCGGGTAGGCAGCACACTGTTCGATATCCCTGTCTTGGGGACAGATTGCCCTATCTATTCCCCTTTAATTGAGTCCCCCACTACCAGCACCTGTCTGGTTTGCCCTACTCTCCTAATTCCCCCCTTAGGCCTCTTTTCACACATCCGTGTGCGCCTGACGGCGCCCTCCGGCATTTTTTTGTCCAACCGCATCCGGCGAAATTTTAATGCCGATGCGTTTTTTTTCCATTGACTTTCAATTAGCGCCGGATCCGCCTGATGTCATTGCGTTGTATCCGTTTTTGTCCGGAATCCGGCGGAAATGTACATTCCGGCGGCCGGACAAAACGGAGCATCTAACATTTTTTTTTTTGCCGTAGCCGCCTGATGTGCCTAAAATCAATGGAAACCGGATCAGACTTTTGTGCAATCCGGCAAAAGTCTGATCCGGATTCTGGAAATCAAGGTCTTCTACTACTACTACTACTACTACTACTACTAATTTCATTTCCAGTGTCTCGGCATCCCGAAACCCTCTTTTTCTGGGTTCAAAAGTTCAGGACGGATCCAGCAAAAAACCGGATCCGTTGCATCAGTTTCTTTGTTTCAGCGCCGGATCCGTCCCTTCAGGTGTTCGACGGATCATGCCTGATACAAAAAGACGGATGTGTGAAAGAGGCCTTACTGGAGCAGACACTCCTCCGGCTTTCAGAGGACGTGCCTGGCTGCAGCAGTGCTACCCCTGTACTGACACTCCCCTCATCTGCCAACTTAGCAAACTTATTGGGGTGTGCCAAATCAGGACTAGCCTCCCTGGCGCTCTTCCCTCTACCCCGCCTTCTAACTGTCACCCATCTAGCTGCCTCACTGTCCTGCAGCTCAATCCTACCATTCACCCCCACATCTATCCCATTGAGCGTCTGCTCAGTGAGCAGAAGACTCCTTTCCATATTGTCTATGGATCTCAGTGTTGCCAGCTGCACGTTTAGATTCAGTTCCTGGGCTTCCAAATGCACAATGTGCTCGCATCTCGCACAGCAGTATGCACCCTTAACTGGCTGTTCAAGGATTGCATACATGTGGCAAGATGTACACTGGATGGCATTGTCAATAATGGAGCACATTTCCTAATGGGGATTGCACCAGACAGAAATGTGAAGTCAAAAGAAATATAAGGTATTTCAAAAATACAAACAGCAATTCATTAATTCCTCCCTTGTAACTACCTGAATCCAATGTCACTGAATCACAAGTCACACTTACCACCGTTCGCACTTACGCACCGGTCACACTCAGCTCACTCACACTCGCTAAGACAGAATATTTAAAGATATTTTTTGTCCCCTTCAGCAGCAATCCACCCTCAATGCACTCAATGCACTTCCAAAAGGACACAGGTATAACCTTAAGGGCTTATTTTTTATTCCACTACATGTGGGCTACTATTGCATCTTGTTTGATACACTTATGAGAGAAGTTGCTACCAGTATATATGTAGTATACCAGAATTTTCTATATGGTCACCACTGTATCCATTTGCAATTGTACATAGTTTTTCACCTATATGGTTGATGGAAATATTAGTGCTAAGAAGTATTTAGTTGCTGGTTGCCTTGTTTCTGTTTGCCCCCCATTATACCTAAGATAGGATTCAGATGTCAGTGTATACTGCTTGAATTCTATTCTCCTTTTTTAAAAAAAATTTGGGTGACTACACGAGCTAATATTATATTTTAAATTATAGGGTTTCTAACGATTTATGCTTTTTGTAACTTACCATGTGGGGAGTCATTTGACTTTATATAAATAGTACCTTACTGTATATCTTAATTATGACATCACTATCATTGTAGCAGTTTGTCTACAGTGATTAACAGTCAGGATACAGTGGCATCCCTTGTACAAGGTCTGTATTTTTTATGAAATGTTTTATATATCATCTCAAATAGAGATTGATTACTTTTATTTAAATGGTACTCTTCTTTACTCTGGCTGGCAACTTTGAGCTCCAGCATTTATTAGATTAATTATGTGAAGCGCCATTAACCTTATTGTTTGCACATTGTGGTAATTCAGTCATACTTGTAATATAATCCACAGGCAATACATGCATACATTTAATATAACGTACAGCCCATAGTTATCCATGAACTATAATGTACATCCTATCATCATCCATATAGAATAATGCACAGCCTATAGTCATTCATATAGTACAATGCACCTTGTAGTCATACATGTAGTATAATGTACAGCCCATAGTCATACCTGTAGTAAAATGCACAGCCCATAGTCCTCCGTAAAGGTAAAGTATAATGAACAGCCCATAGATATACATATAGTATAATGCACAACCCATTATCATACATGTAGTATAATGCACAACTCATAGTCATACATGTAATATAATGCACAGCCCCTATCCATACATGTAGTATAATGAACAGCACATAGTCAATCAGAAACTATAACAGACATCCCATAGTCATCCATAAACTATAACGTACATAACGTACATCCCATAGTCATCCATGGAAGTGCATTAGAGCAGCAGGGTGATTTGCTGCTGAAGGAGAAAAAAAAAAAAAAAATCTCTCTTTAAATCTTCTGCTTCAGCGAGTGTGAGCGAGCTAAGTGTGACTTGAGAAGTGTGAACGGTGGTAAGTGTGACTTGAGAAGTGTGAACGGTGGTAAGTGTGACTTGAGAAGTGTGAACGGTGGTAAGTGTGACTTGAGAAGTGTGAACGGTGGTAAGTGTGACTTGAGAAGTGTGAACGGTGGTAAGTGTGACTTGAGAAGTGTGAACGGTGGTAAGTGTGACTTGAGAAGTGTGAACGGTGGTAAGTGTGACTTGAGAAGTGTGAACGGTGGTAAGTGTGACTTGAGAAGTGTGAACGGTGGTAAGTGTGACTTGAGATTCAGTGACTTCGGATTCAGGGAGTTTCCAAGGGAGGATTTACTGAATTGCTGTTACTGTATATTTTATTAATACTTTTTATTTATTTTTACTTATCTTTGCTGTCTGGTGAAATTCCCATTAGATATGTGCTCCACTATTGCCAATGCCATCCAGTGTACATCTTGCCACATGTATGCAGTCCTTGAACAGCCGGTCGAGGGTGCATACTGCTGTGTGAGATGTGAGCACGTTGTGCATTTGGAAGCTCAAATTCTGGATATAAATGTGCAGCTGGCAACACTGAGATCCATAGACAATATGGAAAGGAGTCTTCTGCTCACTGAGCAGACGCTCAATGGGATAGATGAGGGGGGGGATGCTAGGGTGGAGCTGCAGGACACTGAAGTAGGAAGCTGGGTGACAGTTAGAAAGCGGGGTAGAGGGAAGAGCGCCAGGGAGGCTAGTCCTGATCTGGCACACCCCAATAAGTTTGCAAAGTTGGCAGATGAGGGGGTTGTCAGTACAGGGTAGCACTGCTGCAGCCAGGCATGTCCTCTGAAAGCCGGGGGAGTGTCTGCTCCAGTAAGGGGGGAATTAGGAGAGCAGGGCAGGCCAGACAGGTGCTGGTAGTGGGGGACTCAATTATTAGGGGAACAGATAGGGCAATCTGTCACAAAGACAGGGATCGTCGAACAGTGTGCTGCCTACCTGGCGCTCGAGTCCGACACATCGCTGATCGGGTTGACAGATTACTGGGAGGGGCTGGTGAGGACCCAGCGGTCATGGTGCACATTGGCACAAATGACAAAGTTAGAGGCAGGTGGAAGGTCCTTAAAGATGATTTCAGGGAATTAGGCTGCAAGCTTAAAGCAAGGACCTCCAACGTGGTATTTTCTGAAATACTGCCGGTACCACGTGCCACACCAGAGAGGCAACGGGAGATTAGGGAGGTTAATAAGTGGCTCAAGAATTGGTGTAGGAAGGAGGGGTTTGGGTTCCTGGAGAACTGGGCTGACTTCTCAGTTGGCTACAGGTTCTATGCTAGGGATGGGCTGCACCTCAATGGGGAGGGTGCAGCTGTGCTGGGGGAGAAAATAGCTAGAAGGTTGGAGGAGTCTTTAAACTAGGGACTGGGGGGGAGGGTATTCATTTTATAGGAGGGGAAGGCAGTACAGATAGAGACCTGGGCACAAATAATGAAATTGGGGGTGGGGGTGGCATGGGGGGTGGGGTTAGAACAGTTAATAATTTAAGAAAGAATAGAGGTTCAGAGAGATACATAAAGTGCATGTATACTAATGCTAGAAGCCTCACCAACAAAATGGCGGAATTAGAATTAATTTTGTTGGAACATAATTATGACATGGTGGGGATATCTGAGACTTGGCTGGATGAGAGCCACGACTGGGCGGTTAATTTACAGGGCTATAGTCTGTTTAGAAATGACCGTAAAAATAAGCGAGGGGGGGTGTGTGTTTATATGTAAAATCATCCTTAAAACCCATCCTGCGTGATATCTGTGAATCTAATGAAGATGTAGAGTCTCTGTGGGTGGAGATTAGGGGAGGGGGGAAAAATAATAAATTATTGATAGGGGTTTGTTATAAGTCTCCTAAAATAATGGAAGCAACAGAGAATATCCTCGTAAAGCAAATAGATGAAGCAGCAACTCAAGGAGAAGTCATTATTATGGGGGACTTCAACTACCCTGAAATACATTGGGGAACAGAAACCTGCAGTTCCAGCAAAGGTAATAAGTTTTTGGCAACTATGAGAGACAATTACCTTTCACAACTAGTTCAGGACCCAACAAGAGGGGGGGCACTGCTAGACCTAATATTATCCAACAGGCCAGACCGCATATCAAATATAAGGGTTGGGGGTCACTTGGGTAATAGTGATCACAAAATAATAAGCTTTCATGTATCCTTTAATAAGATGTGTAGTCGAGGGGTTACAAGGACACTAAACTTCAGGAAGGCAAATTTCCAACGGATGAGAGATGATCTTGGTGCAATAAACTGGGACGATATCCTGAGACATAAAAATACACAAAGAAAATGGGAGACGTTTATTAGTATCCTGAATAGGACCTGTGCACAGTATATACCCTATGGGAATAAACATGCTAGAATTAGGAGGAAACCACTATGGCTAAATAGAGCTGTAAGGGGCGCAATAAGGGACAAAAAGAAAGCGTTTAGGGAATTAAAGCAAGTAGGTAGTGAAGAGGCATTAAATAAATACAGAAGACTGAATAAATTCTGTAAAAAGCAAATCAAGACAGCAAAGATTGAGGCAGAGAGACTCATTGCCAGAGAAAGTAAAAATAATCCCAAAATATTCTTTAACTACATAAATAGCAAGAAACTAAAAAATGATAGTGTTGGTCCCCTTAAAAATAGTCTGGGTGAAATGGTGGATGAGGATGAGGAAAAAGCCAATATGCTAAATGACTTTTTTTCAACTGTATTTACACAAGAAAATCCCATGACAGATAACATGCTCAGAGATAAAAAAATTTCTCCATTAAATGTCACATGCTTAACCCAGCAGGAAGTACGGCGGCGTCTAAAAATCACTAAAGTTGACAAATCCCCGGGTCCGGATGGGATACACCCCCGAGTACTGCAGGAATTAAGTACAGTTATAGATAGACCATTATTTTTAATCTTTAAAGATTCCATAATAACTGGGTCTGTACCACAGGACTGGCGTATAGCAAATGTGGTGCCAATATTCAAAAAGGGGGCAAAAACTGAACCTGGAAATTATAGGCCAGTGAGCTTAACATCTACTGTGGGTAAAATCCTGGAGGGTTTTTTAAGGGATACTATATTGGAGTATCTGAGGCTGAATAACCTCATGACACAGTATCAGCATGGGTTTACGAGGGACCGTTCTTGTCAGACTAATCTGATGAGCTTTTATGAAGGGTAAGTTCAGGACTGGACCAAGGAATGCAGTGGATGTGGTGTTCATGGACTTCTCAAAAGCTTTTGATACAGTGCCACACAAAAGGTTGATACATAAAATGAGAACAATGGGGATAGGGAAAAATATTTGTAAGTGGGTTAAGAACTGGCTCATGGATAGGAATCAAAGGGTGGTTATTAATGGAGCACACTCGGACTGGGTCACGGTTAGCAGTGGGGTACCACAGGGGTCAGTATTGGGGCCGCTTCTCTTTAACATATTTATTAATGACCTTGTAGGGGGCATACATAGTAGTATTTCAATATTTGCAGATGACACTAAACTCTGCAGGGTAATAAATACAGAGGAGGATAATTTTATATTACAGGAGGATTTATGTAAACTAGAAGCTTGGGCTGATAAATGGCAAATGAGCTTTAATGGGGATAAATGTAAGGTCATGCACTTGGGTAGAATAAATAAGATGTATAATTATGTGCTTAATTTTAAAACATTGGGCAAAACTGTCACTGAAAAAGACTTGGGTGTATGGGTGGACGACAAACTCACATTTAGTGGCCAATGTCAGGCAGCTGCTGCCAAGGCAAATAAAATAATGGGATGCATTAGACGAGGCATAGATGCTCATGAGGAGAACATAATTTTACCTCTATACAAGTCACTGGTGCGACCACACTTAGAATACTGTGTGCAGTTCTGGTCTCCGGTGTATAAGAAAGACATAGCTGAACTGGAGCGGGTGCAGAGAAGAGCGACCAAGGTTATTAGAGAACTGGGGGGTCTGCAATACCAAGACAGGTTATTACACTTGGGGTTATTTAGTTTGGAAAAACGAAGGCTTAGGGGTGATCTTATTACAATGTACAAATATATGAGGGGACAGTACAAAGACCTTTCTAATGATCTTTTCACTCTTAGACCTGTGACGGGGACGAGGGGGCATCCTCTACGTCTGGAGGAAAGAAGGTTTAGCCATAATCACAGATGCAGATTCTTTACTGTAAGAGCAGTGAGACTATGGAACTCTCTGCCGTCTAATGTTGTAATGAGTGATTCCTTACTAAAATTTAAGAGGGGACTGGATGCCTTTCTTGAAAAGTATAATATTACAGGCTATATTCACTAGTTTCCTAGATACAGCGTTGATCCAGGGAGCTAGTCTGATTGCCGTATGTGGAGTCGGGAAGGAATTTTTTTCCCCAATGTGAAGCTTACTGTTTGCCACTTGGGTTTTTTTTGCCTTCCTCTGGATCAACATGTTAGGGCAGGTTAGGATAGGATATGGGTTGAACTAGATGGACTTAAAGTCTTCCTTCAACCTTAATAACTATGTTACTAAATAATATAATGCACACCCCATAGTCATACATGTAATATATTATATAGCCCATAGTCATCCATGAAGTGTAATGCACAGCCCATAGTCATCCATAAACTGTAATGCACATTTCATAGACATCCACATAGTATAATGAGCAGCACATAGTTATAAATGTAGTATAATGCACAGCCCATAGTCATACATGAAATATAATGCATAGCCCATAGTCAAACATGTAGTATAATGCAAAGCCCATAGTCATCCATAAACTATAATGCACATCTCATAGTCATCCATATAGTATACATGTAGTATAATGTACAGTCAAATCATACATATATCCAATACATGCTCAGGCTAAAAGTTGCCAGCCAGAGTAAAGAAGAGAACCATTATAATAAAATCAATCAATCTTTATTAGAGACAATTTATAAAAACATCAGCGGCTTGACTAAGATTGACATTTGCACGTATCTTCTCATAGGAACCCAACATGTTGGTTGGGCATGATTTGTATTTCATGAATCCATGCTGGTTGTTAGTCATTATATTGTTTGCTTGCAATGTATTTTTCAAGTCAACTCTTATAATGTCCTCAAACATTTTGTACACTACTGATGTCAAACTTACTGGACATGACTCTGGTAAGGTCGATTCCTGGTTAACCCGTTCCCCTTACGCCTTCTCACCCCCTCTCGCTTAATAAAGACCAGCACAACCGTTCTTGGGTGTAAAAAGGCCACAGCAGCCAATTTATTGATAATTTGATAACTAAAAGACCCCTGGTGAGGTCCTCGAAGCTAAAAAAGTGGGGGAAGGGGTCTGGTGGTTCAACATTGCGGGGCTATGCCCCTACCTCCCAACCTTACTTCTGGCGTCGAGACCCCGAAGCACCAATAATCTGAGGGAGAGGTTGCCCTCTGCCAATGTGATCGCGTCATTCAACATTACAGGGCATTGCCCCTTCCCTCCCGAGCTTACTTCTGGCCGCGAGACCCCGAAGCACCAATAATCCGAGGGAGAGCTTGCCCTCTGCCTAGTGTTGTGACCCCGGCGCGCAATCGCCGGGCGTCACCCAATGTTCCATTAATGTGAATCCGATGCTCCACCGCCGGTTATCAACCAATCTCACCAGACCCCCATCAAAACCCCATCCAATGAAGGAGATCCATGTCTTCCTGGAGTCTCCCCAAACTGTAAATTTAGCCAACTTCGAGGACCCACCAGCGCCACGCCGAGAGCACCCAGGCCTCTCGAGTGATCGAGACCCCCACCCTAAGGCTTTGCTGCGGCCGCCTGTATCCCTTTCCGTAACCCCGCAGTCCATAAGTCAATCCCCACCGCATTTAAGTGTACCCCATCCTCCCTCCAAAACTCCCCTTCCATCCGATCAAAAACTGCATGGCGTACTGCTAGTCCCCCGTGGAGCTCCACAAATTGGCATACTTCTTTATTTACTTTAATGCGTGCTTTGTTGATTTTCTGCACTGACCTGGCTCCGCGCCAATATCTCCGGGGTACTATGTCGGACCACACTAGCTTTATACTTGGGAACCTTTCCCTCAGCCCTTCCAAATCCGACTTAATGTCACAAACCAGTCGCTTCCCCGGGCGTACTCCCAAATCATTACGTCCTACATGCAAAACCAATATGTCGGGGGCTTTATGACGTAGAACTGCTGCCTGAAACTCCCTGATTACCCCGCCCCAGGTTAAACCCCTAAACCCTAGCCATTTAACTACCGCTATGTCCCTTTTGAAACCCAACTGTCTCCCGTCCGTCCTTCTATCCGCTTGTAGTGCTCCCCAGTGAACGTAAGAATGACCCAAGATCCATACTAGTCGCGGCGTGTGCTCTGTAAAACAAAGAAATGTTAATGTTTGTTTAAATCAACGAAGCCTCAGTCATCTCGTCCCTGATGGGCCATACGTAGGACCGGTACCGTTGCAATTGCCACCGACCAATCCTCATTATGGTCTCTGAACTTAAACCTCCTACCACTGCCTCAGTAGCGGCCCCAATTCGAAAAGAATGGCTTCCATGACTGTGATGCTCCAAACCCAGCCCCTCTAAGCATTTAGGAAACACCTTACTAAATTGATATTTCGATAAGAAGGATCCATCCTCATGACATAACAGTGGTCCCCCTTGATTAGGCCTGAAGGCCGCAAAGTTTGTAAAACAATGCCACGGGCACATAATGGAGCCCTGTACCTTGGCTAACGTTACCTTCTTTCCCTTAGCCATTTGGTTGGTCTTAGACCTTCTAATCCAAAATTCTAGCCCCCTTTGTGTAGCTATAATATCGTTGGCTAGAATGCCCCCAACCTTAGCTTTCCCAGGCGCCACCAATTCTCCAATCCTCATGGCCCCGAAAAATGCTTATGAGAATGCTAACCTAAATAACTCTATCTCAAAGGCCGACCTGCAACTCCGCTGTAACTGATGACCTAGTTTTTCTAATAATCTGAAGGACACCGGCCTTCTCTGGTCAATTTGGCTTTTTCCTTTACGAAACCCCCTAAGCGCCTGCTTAAAAAAAAATTCTTTGTCACATCAGTCATGTTCCTCAATTTGAAACCAAAGGCTAACCCGCTATGTTGCAATAATGCATATTGATTTGTATGTATTGCAACAACTACTACTGTACTGTTTGATATGTTGTGCATATTGTGAGGTTGTTAACAAAGTTTTGTAAAAAAAAAACAACCCTCACTTACAGACAGGATGCCTCCTGTGTTGTTGTAATGTTTTTCATGCTGCAGCCATAGCAGATATCAGGCTGATCACATTTCATGCTGTGTTGTAAGCTGTCTATACTGGATGTGAATAAATCTACATTCTCTGTTGCTGACTCTGGATGTTACGCTGGTTAATCCGCTGCTAACAGGTTATGGGCCCAGAGTTCCCAGAGTGCCCAGAGTCCTAGAGTCCCAGAGATCCCCAGAACACAGAGAAAAGAAAAGAAAGAAAGACAGCAAAGATGGCCACCAGCAGCAGCAACTCCATGAAGTTTACAGTACCAAGTCTCACTAACCAGAACTATCAATCCTGGAAATTCAAAGTGAAGATGCTGCTGATAAGGGAAGGTACGTGGAAATACATACAGGAGCCTAAACCTGGCCCAGTACCACAGGAGTGGATAGAGATGGATCAGAAAGCACAGAGTACTATATCACTCAGCATAGATGATGATCAAATTGTTCATGTGTGTAAATGTGATACTGCAAGAGAAATGTGGGAGCAGCTGCAAAAGGAACATGAGAGGATTAATTTAAGCAATAAACTGTATTTTATGAGAAAACTGTACCAGTCTAAGCTACAGAAAGGCCAGGATATGCAGGAGTATATCAGGAGTATTCTAGAGCTTGTAGAACGCTTGAGAGGCATTGGGGACGATCTGAAGAACTTTCATGTAGCCGCATTACTGCTTAGTGGTCTTCCAGAGAGCTATGACACGCTTGTGACGCACTAGATGTGCGCCCAGATGAGCTTACTCTGGAGTACGTAAGAGGGAAGCTTATAGATGAATATAAACGGAAGGCAGAATGTACAAGCACCAAGATAGAGTCTGCTTTACAAACACAGAGTCTATATGATAACAGAAAGCACCTAAAAAAACACGTGAATGTTTTGTTTGCAAGAAATCAGGACATTTGAAAGCCGACTGCAGAGTTTGGAAAGCTAGAATGAATCAGCTGAAAAAGCAAAATAGTCAGCAAAGGGTTAAGAGTGCTGTGTCTGGAGAAAATGATTCTGTGATTACTGAAATTGCATTTACTGTCAGTGCAAATACATCGAAGCATGCATGGTGTATAGACTCTGGAGCAACTAGTCACATGACTAATAACAGAGACTTCTTTTCTAAGCTTAATCAAAACAAGTCAGAGAAAGTGATTATGGCTAATGGTCAGTACATGAGTTCAGAAGGCATAGGAGATGGTTATATTGATTGTCAAATCTCACCAACACAAAGCAGGAAGATCTCAGTAAAAGATGTGCTCTATGTGCCTAGTCTTGAGAGTAATTTACTATCTGTGAAGAAACTCACAAAACAAGGAAATGAAGTTACATTTAAGCATGATAGCTGCATCATCTCAAAAGAGGGTCACACACTAGCAGAGGGAAAAATCACAGATGAACTTTATCAGCTGAAATGTAAAGAGTGTGTGTATACTGCTCAACAAGAAGAGCACAATAACTGTATTCATGTATGGCATAGGCGTCTGGCACACAGAGACCCAGAAGCAATAAGAAAGTTAGTTCTGAAGCAACTAGCTGATGATATCACAATTGATCTATGTAACCAGACAATGAAGTGTACTAGCTGCATCAAAGGGAAAATGTCTAAAAAAGCTTTTCCTAAGAGAAGTACTACAAGAACAGAACAGCCACTAGATTTAATACACACAGATGTCTGTGGTCCAATGAGCACTCAGACTCCTGGGAAGAAGAGATATTTTCTCACATTTATTGATGATCATTCCAGATATACAATTGTCCATCTGCTTCACAGCAAGATAGAAGTTCCAGAGAAACTTGAAATATATCTAGCTGAGGTATATAATAAATTTGGAAGAATGCCAAAGATTCTACGTGCAGATAATGGGACTGAATATACAAGCAATGAGACACAGAGCATTCTAAAGAAAAATGGAATCCTATTTCAGACCACTGTACCGTACAACCCTGAGCAAAATGCTGTTGCGGAAAGAAGGAACCGAACACTCTGTGAAAGTGCAAGAAGTATGTTATTTGATGCAAATCTGCCTACAACATATTGGGGTGAGGCAATCATGACAGCTTGCTATCTTCAGAACAGACTACCAGGTAAAGCTACAGAGAAAACTCTATTTGAGCAATGGAACAGCAGAAAGCCAAAACTGCACCACATAAGAATATTCGGAAGTAAAGCATTTGTACATATTCCCAAAGAAAACCGAACTAAGTGGGAATCTCACGCTAAAGAAGGTATCCTGGTAGGCTACAGTGAAACCCAGAAAGGTTATAGGATTCTACACCCAGAAACAAACAAGGTCACAATAAGCAGAGATGTAGTGATTGATGAGAACTTTGTATCACCCAAGTTTTGTGACATCACGCCAGTAGTCCAGCTGAAGTCACAATTACAAGACGACAACAAGGAGGATGTAGAAGTCTGGCTGGATTCTTCAACCACTGAAGGAACAACAGAAAAATCAGAAGAATCTGAAATCAGAAGATCGTCAAGATCAAACAAAGGTATACCAGCTAAACGTCTATCCTACATTGTCAAGACACTACCTGAGTCAGAGCCGCAGTCATGGGATGAAATGCAAGGACTACCTATCCATGAAAGAACAAAGTGGATTGATGCCGCTAATGAGGAAATCAAGTCGCTTCATCAACTCCAAACTTGGAAACTCACCAAGCTACCACAGGGCAAAAAGGCAATCAAGTGCAAGTGGGTCTTTAAAACCAAATATGACTCTGAAGGTAAAGTCCACAGATTTAAAGCAAGGTTGGTCGCAAAAGGATATTCTCAAAAGGATGGCGAAGATTACGATGCTACATTTGCTCCAGTCGCTAAACAGACTACGTTCAGAGCTTTGTTAGCTGTAGCTGCTGTACAAAAGATGTATGTCAGACATTTGGATATAAAAACTGCTTTCTTAAATGGTGACATTGAGGAGGACTTATACATGACTCAACCTGAAGGTTATGTAAAAAGAGGTGAAGAGAATCTTGTTTGCAAACTACAAAAATCTCTCTATGGTCTTAAGCAATCAGCAAGAGCATGGAACACCAAGATGAATAAAGTCTTGTTGGAAGAAGGATTTAAAAAAGGTCAAGCAGATCCATGCTTATACACAAAATATACAGATGGAAAGTGAATGTATATTCTCTTATATGTGGATGATGTGAATGTAGTTCATCAAGAAGACGCAGAAATTGGAAAAAATGACTGAAATTCTGAATCAGCATTTTTGAAACAAAAGACCTTGGAAGTGTGACATATTATCTAGTAATCCAAATCCAGAGAGAGGAAGATGGGAGTTTTCTTCTAAACCAAAGTACAAAAATTTATTTGATTCTGAATCAATTTGGAATGTCAGAGGCCAAAGGTATATCAACCCCAATGGAACCATCCTATCTGAAGCTGGAAGAAGAAGATGACCTGTTGCCTAACAATGAGAAATATCGTCAGGCAGTGGGGGCACTTCTGTACATATCAACTATGACTCGACCGGATATCACAACAACAGTTGGAATCCTTTGCAGATATGTGGAAAAAACGCGCCAAAGAGACTGGAATGCTGTTAAAAGACTTCTGCGATATTTGAAAGAAACGCAAGATGTAAATTTAAAACTATCTGCAGCGGGAGATCTAGAACTTACCGTCTATGTAGATGCGGATTGGGCTGGTGATTCGCGTGATCGTAAATCCACAAGCGGATACTTGTTTAAAGTTGGAGAAAGTTCAATCTCCTGGTCTAGTAGGAAACAAGTGTCTGTTGCCTTGTCATCCACAGAAGCGGAGTATGTGTCCGCAGCCTATGCAAGCCAGGAGGTCGTTTGGCTAAGACAATTGATGGATGATCTTGGCAAACCGTCAACTCAGCTGACGGTGATTTATGAGGACAACCAAGGATGCATTAAACTTGCATGCAGTGAAAAGATCAGTGCTAGAACCAAGCACATTGACGTCAGACACCATCATCTACGTGATTTGATAGATCGTGGCATAATTCAGTTTGTCTATTGTGAAACTGATAAGATGCTAGCTGACATTATGACAAAGCCATTGCCATGAGCCAGGTTCCAAGAATTGAGAACCACAATGGGAATAAGAGGATAAGTAGTTGTTGAGTGGGGGTGTTGGAATAATGCATATTGATTTGTATGTATTGCAACAACTACTACTGTACTGTTTGATATGTTGTGCATATTGTGAGGTTGTTAACAAAGTTTTGTAAAAAAAAAAACCCTCACTCACAGACAGGATGCCTCCTCCTTCTCTTCCTGTGTTGTTGTAATGTTTTTCATGCTGCAGCCATAGCAGATATCAGGCTGATCACATTTCATGCTGTGTTGTAAGCTGTCTATACTGGATGTGAATAAATCTACATTCTCTGTTGCTGACTCCGGATGTTACGCTGGTTAATCTGCTGCTAACACGCTAACTAGCTGATTTATTTTCCCCGTTGACCACTCGCTATCAGCTGCTCGCCTAATTCCCATTAGCAATACCCCTATCTGCTCTTCCTCCCTTACGTGGTCTCCGTCGCAGCCTAACCACTTTTCCCAAAGTAGCCACGCCCATTGATAGGCTGCCCAGGTGCTACCTGCCAACGATGACCTGATTAGTGATTCGACGGCCCTGCGACCACGTTCCAGAGCTGGGGAGGGCAGGGTAACCCCTTTTCTTCTGCCTCCGGGGCAAGTGCCCGGAACCGATCCCACTGAAAACGAGAAAGTGCATCCGCAATTGAGTTAGATTCGCCTGGTACATGTGATGCGGTGAAACAAGCATTGATGGATAGGCACTCCAACACCAACTGATGTAAAACTCTGATGACTGGAGAAGAAGCGGAAATATTATTAATTGCCATTACCACCGCCATGTTGTCACACTTAAAACGAACCCTACTGTTCTTCAGTCCGTCCCTCCACAAAGACTCCGCAACTAAGATAGGGAAAATTTCCAGTAGCACTATGTTCTTTACCAACCCCTTGCGGACCCAACTCTCCGGCCATTTTTCCGCGCACCATTGTCCCTTGTAGTATGCTCCAAAACCTGAACTGCCCGCCGCGTCTGTGTAAAGATCAATGTCAGCATTGCTACATAGCTCCTCCATCACCAGAGAGCGACCGTTGTACCTTTCCAAAAACCTTTTCCAGACCAATAGATCCCCTCTGTTTTTGGCTGATAGCCGGATGAAATGATGTGGCGAACTAACTCCCGCCGTTGTCCCCGCTAGCCTTCTTGAAAAAATTCTACCCATGGGCATTACCCTGCATGCAAAGTTTAGACTGCCCAGCAAGGACTGCATTTCCTTAGCCTCAGTTTTTTTTTAAGTTTCAGTGCCCTTTCTATTTCGGCCCTAAGCGCCGTTACCATCTCTTCTGGAAGCCGACATTCCCATTTCACTGTGTCGATTATAATACCCAAGAAGGAAATACAAGTCGTCACGCGAACTGTCTTCTCAGGGGCTAGTGGGACCCCAAATTCGTTTGCTACCCACTCCACACTCCTCAAAATGTTTTCGCACACTTGCGTCCTGGGCAGGCCTATACACCAGAAATCATCCAAGTAATGGATCAGCGAATCCCCCCGGGATACTTTTTTCACAACCCACTCCAAAAAGGTGCTAAAAGTTTCAAAAACAGAGCAAGATAACAAACACCCCATGGGCAAACACCTGTCCACAAAGTATTCCCCTTCCCAATAGCAGCCGAGCAGCCTTTGACTCGACGGATGCAACGGCAACAGCCGAAAGGCTGATTCCACGTCCGTTTTCCCCATTAAGGCCCCTTTTCCACATCTCCTAACCCACTTCAGTGCGTCGTCAAAGGATGCATATACTACTGAGCACAAGCCCAGATCAATACCGTCGTTCACAGATTTGCCGCTAGGATAGGACAGGTGGTGAATCATGCGGAACTTATTCAGCTCCTTTTTTGGGACAAAACCCAGTGGTGAGATTACCAAATTTTGGACAGGTGGGGAATTAAAAGGACCAGCCATTCGGCCTAGCAGCACCTCTTTTTGTAATTTCTCCTTCACCACCTTGGGGTGCTGATAAGCCGAACGTAAGTTTTTTAAACCGTGTTGTATATGAAATGTAGGGGAAGGGATTCTAAAGCCGTCTGTAAAGCCCTGGATCAGTAATGCCGCCTTGGTCTTATCGGGGTACTTATTTAGATAAGGGAGCATCGCGTGCAGATTGATTGTCATTTGTCCCTTGACCATGCCCGCTTCCCCCTCACCTGCCACTATTTCTTCGGAAACATTTGTTGGCCCCATGCGTGGCACTGCTACAAAGTGAGCAAACGTGTCTGAACTTGCAATTGTTGGCATTGAATTTGCATTGGCTATCATTAAATTACCAACACACTCCCCCTTTTTGTTCGCTCCCTCGTGCCAAGTTCCCTGCGCTGTTTCCTGTCTGGCCGGCGTTACCGGCCCAACCCTGAAAGGGGGTAAAATACCTGTTATTATTTGGGCCCATACACTTCAACCAGAGAGCAATATCCTTTTGATCCCATCTCATAGATGGGAGAAGAGCCTTACGCTGTCTAAACTGCTCGTCGTATCAAAGCCATCCTTGTCCGCCCCCGGCTCTGTAGGCCTCCCCAATGGAGTCCATGTAGCAGAACATTTGCGAGCAGTCTTGCGGTGCCTTTTCCCCTATGACGCTAGCCAGTATCACAAACGCCTGCCACCAATTGGAAAATGTCTGTGGCACTGCCTGAGCCCGACACCATTCTTCGTCATTCTTCCCACCCCCTTCCAAATCTAGGCCAACCTGATCTGTCTATTGGTAACAATGAAAATATCTCCAAGTACTCATTTTTCCAGATTTTTTCTTTAACCTCCTGCTTAAGGTGACCGCCGAGGGGGGGATTAAAGCAAATGTATACTGCCCCCCGCGCCCTGTCGTCTACCTGACCCGTCTCTGATTCTCCCACTGTTACTGTTTCCGGCATCGCCCTTTCACTTACACCTGTGTTCTCCCCTTGCCCAGCGCCGGGGGTAGTCCAGGCTGCTAAAGGACTAGGCCCGGACCCCTCAACGCGTTCCAACCCATCCTTAAGGCTGGTTAGCAGGGCTATCAGCTGTCTGCTGAGGGAGTCAGTGTGCGATGTGGAGGTGTTGTGCTCTTCCTCCTTGTAGGGTCGTCTGAGGGCAAAGAGGGTTAAACGCCCTTTGCCCTGTCCTTTTGTCCTCCCTGACCCCACCTCCCTAGGTCATTTCCTCCCTACGTCCCCTATCCCCTTATTCGTCATCCCCTCCTAAACAACCCTCCCTTGAAGTCTCATCGTCCCTCCCATCGTCATGTCAGCCTCCCCCCTATCACTCCGTTTTCGTGTCCGGCTGATACTGTAGTTGCACAGATCCAACTTCTTACCTTTCATGAATATTGATACCACATCAGTCATTCTCTTGTGGCACTGACCTTGTTACAAGAGAGTCGAGGAATATGATATTCAGCGGTCTGTCAATTACTGAGCCTGACACCCTCAAATCCATGGATGAATGCCATCTGGCCCGAAGCTTTGGCAATATTTAATTTTTTCAGAGGCAATCACAATTATTCTTGTGCTAAGTTAGTTATATACAGTGGTAAACATTGATTGATGCCTTGTTATATATGGCAGATTACACTGTGTTACAAAGGTTTTGTCCCTTGGACAATTTTGAGTGTTCATGATGTACAATACAAAATAATATTGTGGTACCGTGTTAGCCAGAAAAATTGATGTAAATACTTATGTCCCCCAAAAAATTGAGAAAGGTATTCAAGGAGTGATACCTTTATTGGCTAACCAGAGAAATTATATTTGCAAGCTTTCAGAGCTCAGGCGGCCCCTTCATCAGGCTACATTACAAGTGAATTACTGAGAAGAGATGGCATCATTTAAATAGGAATTACAACAGGACATGAGGTGATGTTTGTTAGAGACAAGCCAAGGAAATCAAATTAAGGTCTTTGCTATACATGCAGATGAGGTGCAAGTGTTCTATTAGAGATCTGAAGACCTTCTTGTGGAGGTGTGAACTGTGTCCATGTAATGAGTCATGAATCCAGATATCAAATTGAGTCCTATGGTTAGAGATTGAAACATATTTATAAATTTAAACTCCCAGATTTTTCTTTCTCTGTCACCATTAAAATGACTTTTCAATATTAGGACTTTTAGATCTGCCAAGCTGTGTCCAGGTCTAGAGAAGTATATCCTTACAGGCGTGTCCAGCTCATTTTTAATAGTGTGTCTATGCAGATTCATCCTTGTTTGTAGTCTTTGTTTAGTTTCCCCGATGTATGTCCCTGTATTGCACCTTGCACAATGTATCATGTACACTACATTGGAGGCTGTACATGAAAAAGAGTCCATGATCTTATAGTCCTGATTTGTTTGGGTATGGGGTAGTGTTGAGCGATACTGCTCGATATCTAAAAATATCGGATCGGAATGGTATCGCCGATATCACTAAATATCGGCGATATCCGATTCCGATACCGGAAGTCCCATGTAAGTCTATGGGAACAAAATATCGCAACTAAAAAAAACCTTTATTTCCTTGTAAACACTAAATATACACACATAGAATACATATATATATATACATGTCATTGTGACATATATATATATATACATATATGTATAGTTTATACACTTCTACATAGTAAAATATCCTCTGATTCAATTGCCGGGTAAAGCCGGCTTCTGTGAAAAGACAGAAGCACCCGACATGAAATGACACTTGGTGTACATAGGGTTAACCATGTCTTTTCATGTCCTTTGCTATCTGATTTGCACAAACAATTACATCAGTCTATGTGTGCAAAATTTCACACCTGTAGGGGTTAATTAAAGGTGTAAATTCGTTGTAAAAAAACGGACTTTTTTGCTACGAATTTACACCTTTAATTAACCCCTACAGGTGTGAAATTTTGCACACATAGACTGATGTAATTGTTTGTGCAAATCAGATAGCAAAGGACATGAAAAGACATGGTTAACCCTATGTACACCAAGTGTAATTTCATGTCGGGTTCTGCATTTTCACAAAAGCCTGCAATTGAATTAGCGGCTATTATACTATGTAGAAGTGTATGAACTATAAATATATATATATGTGTCACAAATTCAATGACATGTATATATATATATATATATATATATATATATTATATATATATATATATGAGGTGTAAAATTGTTTAAAAAAAATGCGTGGGCTCCCGCCCTATTTTTGCAACCAGACAGACAAAGCCAGCGAATGGGGGCAGATAATAATAGCCCAGAGAGGGACCATTATTTTTGGCCCCCCCGGCTACTAACATCTGCCCCCAGACACCCCAGAAAAGACAAATCTATAATTAGATTCGCCCTTTCTGGCACTTTGCCCGTCTATTCCCATTGCCCTGTAGCGGTGGCGAATGGGTTAATATGGGGTTAAAGCCACATTGCAATTGAAAGGTGACCTTAAGCCAGGTTAATAATTGAGAGCTGTCAATTAGACAACTATCAATTATTAATCCTATTGCATGAAATAAAAATAAAACACACACACTTTAATTAAAAATCATTTTAATGAAATAAAGACACATGTTTTTGACCATCTTTTATTTGACTGCAAAAACCATTTCCTGTAATAAAAATAAAATAAAAAAGCAAAATTATTCTTACCTATCCCATGCACAGTCAGGTCCCACGGTGTAATCCTTCAGAAAGGGTTAATGTTTACTGCAGGGACCGCAGCTAATGCTGCAGCCTCACAGTAAACCCCCAAATGAATAAGTTCCTCTCCTGGCTGACAGGAGAGGAAGTGGAAAACTTAATTGATTGTTTTCCACTTTCACTTCAGGTCAGCCAGGGACACAATCAGTGACGTCAGAGGGAACTGATTAACAAAAATAGGGATTCCCTTCGAATAAAAAATGGCGTGGGGTCCCCCCTATTTTTGTTAACCAGCCAGATGAAGCAGACCGCTGAGGCCTGGATTTTCAGGCTGTTAAGGAGCCAAGATCCATGGACCTTGCCAGCCTGATAATACCAGGCCACAGCAGTCTGCATATCTTGGCTGATTAACAAAAATAGGGGATCCCCTCGAAAAAAATTGGCGTGGGGTCCCCCCTATTTTTGTTAACCAGCCAGATGAAGCAGACTGCTGAGGCCTGGTTTTTCAGGCTGGTAAGGATCCAATATCCATGGACCTTGCAAGCCTGATAATACCAGGCCACAGCAGTCTGCTTAGCTTGGCTGGTTAACAAAAATAGGGGATCCCCTCGAAAAAAAAACGGCGTAGGGGTCCCCCTATTTTTGTTAACCAGCCAAGTAAAATGCAGACTGCTGCGGCCTGGTATTAAAAGACTGTCAAGGCCCATGGATTTTGGCCCTCAACAGCCTGATAATACCAGGCTACAGCA